>CP139509.1:194841429-194902014 GCA_021014915.2 Artemisia tridentata subsp. tridentata | reverse complement strand
AGTAAAACCATATGCATTCTTTCCGGTGTGAATTTGGTTTCTTTGTCTATGCCTTTTTCAGCCGAAAGGACACCTCCACAGGGGGTGGGGATAAGATTGTGGGGCATGGTGATTGAATTTCACCTCGTACTGACACTAAGCATTAAATGGGTCGATGGTTGCAAATTTTTATTAAATGGGTGTTGTCGTGTTTTGCACATGGATCTCTTATGGGTACTATTGATCGGAACTTCCCTACCATGTGGGGTCCACCTATTTTAGTCAAAATATACAAGTTTTAAAGCAGACAGTACAAGCGGCAACAGCTGATCAAAGTCAACACAACCCTCTCTAAGGGAGGGTCGGTCAACATCACCTATCTCTTATACACCTCGTACTTCATTAATATGTGGAATATTTAATTCTGTTTGTCAATCGAATTATTGGTGTGTTTTTATTCTGTCAGTTGTGGGTCATCACGTTCATCAGATATTGGTCAGACAGTTTCTCTTGCTCACTTTAAAATTTTGGTACTGCTTCGTTGAATATTTGTACTGCTGAGGTTAACGGTTAGTACTTGATGCGTGGTTTTGCGACCTTACAACAGGTTTTACCTCTCGAGGGATCTCAAGAGGCTTGCAATCCCCACCAGGCAGTGTACCTGACCGATGTAGTATAGTGTAGTGGCAAGTACAGGGGGATTGATCGTTCTCTAGGGGAATAGTGTCGTTAGGATTGAAAAACTACTCTAATAGGTCTGAGGGTGAGGGAAGATTCTTTTTGTATTTTTATATTTTTATGAAAGCAAGTAAAATCTCGGGTTTGAAGGAGTGGGCGAAATTAGTTGCTAGTCAACTAACCCAAATAACTACAAATGCAAATAAAATAAAATGACTGAAAATAAAAAGGTCGTGGAACTTATATGGAGAGAAATGTGTTTACTTAGATTTCCTTACTCCCTAACTATCTTTTACCGGTTGATTAGTGTGTATTAATTGCGTGGATGACGGGTGTATTCCTTAATACCAATCGTGGGGTGGCGTACGTACTTCCCCAACTCTACAAGCTCCTACTTCACTCCTATGTCGAGCCGGCTAAGAAGCTCCTAACATGGGATCACTAGAATTCGCTCATGCATTAAATACAACCATAAAAACCTTAGTACGCATTGGTTCATGTTTCTTAAGACGTTCAAGCAAGTTACCGTATAGGAGGTTAGCCAGTTTTCTTAAACCTAACATCGATAAACAATCATCCAATACAATTAATAACACACTAACAACCAATAATTGATGAGGCGAAAAGTGTACCGCTTTTAAGGGGTCATTTAAGCCCGAAATCGTATTTATTTGATCAAATATTGCCCTAAATCGTTCCTTTTGTCATTTTAGGTACTTTTGAGGAGAAATCTGGAAAAGGAGGCATTTTGGACGTTTTTGGAGCATTAAAGTGAAGAAAACGGCAAAGTCTCAAAATCGGCTGAAATTTACCTTTGACGGCGTCAGAATCATCTCTTGACGGCGTCATGCCTTGGCAAGAAAAGTGGGATGTGAAATTTACTCATGACGGGCCAGTGAGTTAGCATGAGAATTCTGACGGCGTCACGCTTTAACTAAATCAAGGGCGTCACGGCTTAAATCATAAGGGGACGGCGTCACGTTCAGGGTTAGACGGCGTCAAGCCTTGATAAGCCAGAATGGATTTTTGAAGAGCTAAAGAGGGACGGCGTCAAGAAGGTCATCCGGGAACCCTAAAAGCGGCGAGGTGACGGCGTCACAATCCATAAGGTGACGCCGTCAGATCCAAAAATCTATATATAGTTTTCTAATCTTTTGTCATTAAGGAGAGCTTAGTGTGTGGAATTTTGGGATAAAACCCTAAGACGATTTTAGCTACTTTTTCAGGGCTTCTTGCCTTGAGATCTTCCATATTTCATTGAAAGATAAGTTATCAATTAATCATTCAATATGTCTATGTGTTGTTTGATTCTATCTTATGCTTGTCTTTTGTTTAACATGTTAGGCTAATTTTATCTTGTGTTTGCTTAGATCTAATGAAACCTAGCTATTGATTATTGGTTATTAGTGTGTTGTTAGTTGTATTGGATGATTGTTTATCTATGTTAGGCTTAAGAAAACTGGCTAACTTCCTATTCGGTAACTTGCTTGAACGTCTTAAGAAACATGAACCAAACGCGTACTAAAGGTTTTTATGGTTGTATTTAATGCACAAGCGAATTCTAGTGATCCCATGTTAGGAGCTTCCTAGCCGGCTCGACATAGGAGTGAAGTAGGAGCTTGTAGAGTTTGGGGAAGTAAGTACGCCACCCCACGAATGGTATTAAGGAATACACCCGTCATCCACGCGACTAATACACACTAATTAACCGGTAAAAGATAGTTAGGGAGTAAGGAAATCTAAGTAAACACATTTCTCTACACATAAGTTTCTCACCACATTTTCATTTTTGTTATTTTATTTTATTTGCATCCGTAGTAATTTTGGGTTAGTTGACTAGCAACTAATTCCGCCCACTCCTTCAAACCCGAGATTTTACTTGCTTTCATAAAATTATAAAAACATAAAAAGAATCTTCCTCAACCCTTAGACCTAATTAGAGTAGCCTTTCATACCTAACGAACACTATTCCCTGTGGAGAACGATCAATCCCCCGTACTTACCACTACACTATACTACATCGGTCAGGTACACTGCCTGGTGGGGTTGTAAGCCTCTTGAGATCCCTCGAGAGGTAAAACCTGTTGTAAGGTTACAAAACACCGCACATCAAGTTTTTGGCGCCGTTGCCGGGGAGTAGTTATTGCTTAGGTTGAAATTTTATTTTTATTAGGTCTACTCACAAGATTCCTATCAAGTGAGATATTTTCTTTTTATTTTGTAGCTTTCTCGTAGTCTATCTTTTCTTTGTGATTTTGTTTGTAATTTGCTTCAAATGGACTTTTCACTTAGAGTTCTAAGATTGCAAGATATGGTTGAGTGGCTAGAACACCAAGAAGTTCAAAATACCTCATTTAGAGACACTTATGAATCATATGAGTCTTCACCTAGGATAGATTCTTATGAACAACCTCCATGTTTAGGATCTTGTTTTAGTGAGGCTAATAGGAAAAGCGACCTAGTTTGCCAAGGAATTGTGGATAGAGCCGTATCAATAAATCATAAGTTGGATGAAGCACTAGGTTTGTTATTATCACTACCTAAGAAAACAATTGACGAGGATATAGGTGATCTTGACACGTGGAATAATGAGGTAAACACCATAAGCCCACAAAATACTCAACCATCATTTGAGGCACCCACACCGCCCGTGACTTACCCGGAAGAAGTAGAAGAGACTTTAGGAATCCCAATGGAGGTAGAATCCTTGGACCAAGCACCACTAGAGGATATAGGTTTGAATACTTATAGTGATAACCTTACTCTTAGTTCTAGGGAATTTCCTAGTGTTGATGAAACGGAACCTCAACCTTTACACAACTTTCCATCCTTAGATTTACATCTAGGAGACAAAAGAGGAACCGACCCACCCATCAACCCTTATTATCCGGGTAGTTTTAGGATGAAGGAAGCCATTCACTCACCCCCTTCACCTCACGTGGCATATTCACACCCTAAGGGTGTGTATCGCTACTTTCATCCGCACTTAATCCTAAGTGTAGGGAAAACCTCCCCTATTTTTGTTAAATAAGGGTAGAGTCAGGCTCGTGACTCGAACAAAAACAAGCGCTTCTTGGGAGGCAACCCAAGCTTTATTTGCTTTGTGTGTTTATTTATTTGTTTGTTTGATTTTATTTGCTTCCGTATGTATGTTTAATTTTTATTATTATTGATTCATGTTCAAAACTAAAATTGTGAAAATGCTTTATTTTGTTTTTAACTTCGTCTTAACTACATATAAAGGTATTTTGCAAAAGATAAGTGTAAGGAAAATCTAAATCGGTTTATTAGAACACATATTAACATGAATCGTAATAATAATAAATTAGCATACATATTAGTATTTGTTTGAGTCAAATGCTTGTATCGAGTCATAGTGATGTTTTGCAGGATTTCCAGGAAGTAAGGTAAAGGTTTTTCCAGAAATTTTCCGGAAACTTAAAATGAAAATTTTTGTCAGGTCATTTCTGACGGCGTCAGGGGTTATAACCTGACGGCGTCAGATTTAATTTCCAGAAATTTTTGAAAGTTTTGTTTTCATAAAAAGTTTTTATTAAATCTCCAACTTATAATCTCCAGGAATCTGCAAAATTATCATTCCACAAGCATTATATCCTTATATATAGATTTTATCCCGCCGATGTTATGCAGGTTTTCGTGTTTGTTTTCTCAGGTTTAACAGGTTATTTTGGACAAGGAAATGTTTATGGAATCAAGCTTATGGCGATGCATTAGTCATGGAGCTTCAACATTCTCTTTGGAGGAAGATTTAACCGTGTGATTTCACTATCCAACGAGCGAATCAGGGGAGTATTTGATTTCATTCTTTTACTTTATGCTTTTACATCTTGTTATTTGAACATTGGGGACAATGTTCATCTTAAGTGTAAGGGGAGGGTAAAAGTACGATTTTAGAGAATACAATTGCGCTTGATTTTTGTTTGTTTAATAGTAGATGTGTAATAAAACTGAGAGAAATACTTGTTAAGGTAATTTTAGTGCCAAATTTAAAATTTTTTACAACACATAGGAGTGAAACTTTAGTTCTAATGAGCGTCTCACGGATAGGAGTTATATGACTAGCACAAAAACCGTACCACTAAAAAATTTTCCACCCCAAATATGTGAGGTTCGCCCCTAGAATTGGTAGGAAAAGCATTTATGCTATGATGTGTGTACCGGTAGCACTTAGATTCTAGAACTTGCGTTAGGACCATCCCGAGGCCACAAGTGAGACTACATTCGTGTAGTTAGATTTACTACATGATAAGAGGCATTAGGATTAACCCATTGTTTTACACCTGTGTTTTTGTTATAATTACATTGGCTACATTGGTCAAGTAATTCTCCCACACCATTTGCGTTGTACTCATTTTTAGTACACGATACCCCTAGTACACCCCTCAGAGCCTATCTTTTCGTTTCGACCTTTAAGCATCTTACTTAAAGGAAGAATTTGTTACACCCCACTTAAATGTACACCCAAATCGCCTTAGCCTACCTTGTATGCACTCATCTTTAGTGCATTATTGTTACAACATTTGTTTAAACCCAAGTTAATTATCTAGTTGATTACATGGTTGCTAAGTCGAGTCATATCTTTGTACATATTGTTTTGGGACGATTGGGACTCATGGGTAAAGTACTAGTATGATGGAGTAATGGGGAAGAACATCATTTATTACCCCCATATGTGCTAAATATTTTAAAAGTACTCCAAGTTTTTCAATTATCTTAATTCGAGTCATTAGATTAGTATTTGTAAAGTTATGTAAAAATTCAAGTGTAAGGGGAATGCAATGCCCCTATGATGTATTATTTTGGATGGTAGGGTAAAAGTGTATGTAAAAAAAAAAAAAAAAAAAAAAAAAAAAAAAAAAAATCAAGAAAAACACAAAAAAATGAGAAAATGAAAAGTAGAAAAAACATACGGACTACCATCCCGTTTCATTTTATGTTTATTTTATATTTTTGTTATTTTGTTATTTCGTTTTTAGCTTAAGATCAAGTCTAGTCTTGGCTTAGCAACATTGTATAGTACATGTAATTGATCAAGATCTTTAACTAGCCACCAGTAAAATATCCCGTATCCAACAAAACCGTGTTTTCCTTTTCCCTACACCTAACGTTATAACCCATTTAAAAGCCCTCTTTGATAGTTTATCTTAGGTGCTTACGCCTAGTGGAGGAGGTTTTCGATCCTTTCCCAAGCCTATGGTAATCTATTTGCTATGACAGGTAGTGAGAGATATTTTCCGTTTTCATTTATGAGATTTATTTTGATGACACTTGAGAGATGTGAGTATCTAAACACTACTTGTGAGGTGCTAGTTTATAATCTCCGTGCTTATTATGATTGAAGTGGAACGATTATTTGTTGTAATTACTTTTATGTTTGCATTAAATGACCCCTAACTTGTATTTTGATTAGAATAAAAGCGCATTTGCTTGAGGACAAGCAAATCTCAAGTATAAGGGTATTTGATGAGGCGAAAAGTGTACCGCTTTTAAGGGGTTATTTAAGCCCGAAATCGTATTTATTTGATCAAATATTGCCCTAAATCGTTCCTTTTGTCATTTTAGGTACTTTTGAGGAGAAATCTGGAAAAGGAGGCATTTTGGACGTTTTTGGAGCATTAAAGTGAAGAAAACGGCAAAGTCTCAAAATCGGCTGAAATTTACCTTTGACGGCGTCAGAATCATCTCTTGACGGCGTCATGCCTTGGCAAGAAAAGTGGGATGTGAAATTTACTCATGACGGGCCAGTGAGTTAGCATGAGAATTCTGACGGCGTCACGCTTTAACTAAATCAAGGGCGTCACGGCTTAAATCATAAGGGGACGGCGTCACGTTCAGGGTTAGACGGCGTCAAGCCTTGATAAGCCAGAATGGATTTTTGAAGAGCTAAAGAGGGACGGCGTCAAGAAGGTCATCCGGGAACCCTAAAAGCGGCGAGGTGACGGCGTCACAATCCATAAGGTGACGCCGTCAGATCCAAAAATCTATATATAGTTTTCTAATCTTTTGTCATTAAGGAGAGCTTAGTGTGTGGAATTTTGGGATAAAACCCTAAGACGATTTTAGCTACTTTTTCAGGGCTTCTTGCCTTGAGATCTTCCATGTTTCATTGAAAGATAAGTTATCAATTAATCATTCAATATGTCTATGTGTTGTTTGATTCTATCTTATGCTTGTCTTTTGTTTAACATGTTAGGCTAATTTTATCTTGTGTTTGCTTAGATCTAATGAAACCTAGCTATTGATTATTGGTTATTAGTGTGTTGTTAGTTGTATTGGATGATTGTTTATCTATGTTAGGCTTAAGAAAACTGGCTAACTTCCTATTCGGTAACTTGCTTGAACGTCTTAAGAAACATGAACCAAACGCGTACTAAAGGTTTTTATGGTTGTATTTAATGCACAAGCGAATTCTAGTGATCCCATGTTAGGAGCTTCCTAGCCGGCTCGACATAGGAGTGAAGTAGGAGCTTGTAGAGTTTGGGGAAGTAAGTACGCCACCCCACGAATGGTATTAAGGAATACACCCGTCATCCACGCGACTAATACACACTAATTAACCGGTAAAAGATAGTTAGGGAGTAAGGAAATCTAAGTAAACACATTTCTCTACACATAAGTTTCTCACCACATTTTCATTTTTGTTATTTTATTTTATTTGCATCCGTAGTAATTTTGGGTTAGTTGACTAGCAACTAATTCCGCCCACTCCTTCAAACCCGAGATTTTACTTGCTTTCATAAAATTATAAAAACATAAAAAGAATCTTCCTCAACCCTTAGACCTAATTAGAGTAGCCTTTCATACCTAACGAACACTATTCCCTGTGGAGAACGATCAATCCCCCGTACTTACCACTACACTATACTACATCGGTCAGGTACACTGCCTGGTGGGGTTGTAAACCTCTTGAGATCCCTCGAGAGGTAAAACCTGTTGTAAGGTTACAAAACACCGCACATCATAACACACCAACAACTAATAATCAATAGTTAGGTTTCATTAGATCTAAGCAAACACAAGATAAATCTAGCCTAGCATGTTAATTAAAAGACAAGAACAAGATATAATCAAACAACACATAGGCATATTGAATGATTAATTGATTACTTATCTTCAATTAAACATGGGAGATCCAAGGGTATAAAACCCTTAAAAATGGCAGAAAATTCGTCTTAGGGTTTCTCCTCACAAAGTTGCACACTAATGACTAAAAATTGCAAAACTATATATAGAATTTAGGGGCTGACGGCGTCACGTTGTAGGAGGTGACGCCGTCACCTCGCCGCGGCTAGGGTTCCCGGATGGTCTTCCTGACGCCGTCCCTCTTTAATCTTCCAAAATCCACTCTGGCGCGTCAAGGGTTGACGCCGTCAGAATTGTGCTTGACGCCGTCTCTCTTTAACTTAAACCGTGACGGCCTTGATCACCTTAAAGGGTGACGCCGTCAGATTTCCATTGTAAAACTTTCTGGCGCGTCACGTGTATTTGTCATATCCACCTCTTTTGCCAAGCCGTGACGCCGTCAGGAGCAATCCTTGACGCTGTCACGTGTACTTTTCCAGCAGCTTTGGAGACTTTGTCGTTTTCTTCACTTTTATGCTCCAAAAACGTCCAAAATGCTTCCTTTTCCAGATTTCTTCTCCAAAGTACCTAAAATGACAAAAGGAACGATTTAGGGCAATATTTGATCAAATAAATATGATTTAGGGCTTAAATGACCCCCTAAAAGCGGTACACTTTTTGCTTCATCAAATACCCTTACACTTGAGATTTGCTTGTCCTCAAGCAAATGCGCTTTTATTCTAATCAAAATACAAGTTAGGGGTCATTTAACGCTAATATAAAAGTAATTACAACAAATAGTCGTTCCACTTTAATCATAATAAGCATGGAGATTACACACTAGCACCTCACAAGTAGTGTTTAGATACTCACATCTCTCAGGTGTCATAAAAGTATATCTCATAAATGAAAACGGATAATATCTCTCACTACCTGTCATAGCAAATAGATTACCATAGGCTTGGGAAATGATCAAAAACCTCCTCCACTAGGCGTAAGCACCTAAGATAAACTATCAAAGAGGGCTTTTAAACGGGTTATAACGTTAGGTGTAGGGATATGATAAACACGGTTTTGTTGGATAAGGGATATTTTACTGGTGGCGAGTTAAAGATCTTGGTTGATTACAAGTACAATATGGCGTTGCTAAGCAAAGACTAGACTCAATCTTAAGCTAAAAACAAAATAACAAAAACATAAAATAAACATAAAATGAAACGGGATGGTAATCCGTATTTTTTTTTTTTTTTTTTTTTTTTTTTTTTTTTTTTTTTTTTTTTTTTTTTTTTTTTTTGCATACACTCTTGCCCTACCATCCAAAATAATACATCATAGGGGCGTTGCATTCCCCTTACACTTGAACTTTTACATAACTTTACAAGTAACTATTCTAATGACTCGAATTAAGATAATCGAAAAACTTGGAGTACTTTTAAAATATTTAGCACATATGGGGGTAATAATGTTGTTCTTCCCCATTACTCCATTACACTAGTACTTTACCCATGAGTCCCAATCGTCCCAAAACAGTATGTACAAGGATATGACTCGACTTATCAACCATGTAATCAATTAGATAATTAACTTGGGGTTTAAACAAATGTTGTCACACTAATGCACTAAAAATGAGTGCATACAAGGTAGGCTAAGGCGATTTGGGTGTACATTTAAGTGGAGTGTAAACAAATTCTTACTTTAAGTAAAATGCTTAAAGTTAGAAACGAAAAGATAGGCTCTGAGGGGTGTACTAGGGGTATCGTGTACTAAAAATGAGTACAACGCAAAGGGTGTGGGAGAATTACTTGACCAATGTAGCCAATGTAATTATAACAAAAACACAGGTGTAAAACAATGGGTTAATCCTAATGCCTCTTATCATGTAGTAAATCTAACTACACGAATGTAGTCTCACTTGTGGCCTCGGAATGGTCCTAACGCAAGTTCTAGAATCTAAGTGCTACCGGTACACACATCATAGCATAAATGCTTTTCCTACCAATTCTAGGGGCGAACCTCACATATTTGGGGGTGGAAAATTTTTTAGAGGTACGGTTTTGTGCTAGTCATATAACTCCTATCCGTGAGACGCTCATTAAGACCAAAGTTTCACTCCTATATGTTGTAAAAAAATTTTAAATTTGGCACTAAAATTTCCTTAACAGGTATTTATCTCAGTTTTATTACACATCTACCATTAAACAAACGAAAAATCAAGCGTAATTGTATTCTCTAAGGTATCATCATTTACCCTCCCCTTACACTTAAGCTGAACATTGTCCCCAATGTTCATTCAAAGGATGTAACAGTAAATAAGGTAAAAGAATGAAAACAAATACTCCCCTGATTCGTTCGATGTGGATAATCCGGTAACATGGTTAAATCCTCCTCCAAGAAAATTAACGTTGAAAGCTTCCCTTACGAAATTTAAATCATCTTATTGTCCAATATAGCCTGTTAAACCTGAGAAAACAAACACAAAAAATCCAAAGCATCAACCTGAACAAAGAAAACTCACAACTAGATGTAATTCCAGATTTAGAAATAAAAACAAAACGATTAAAGATATAATGCTTGTAGAATGAATATTTGCAGATTTCATGGAGTTTATAAAACTAAAGATTTAACAAAAACTTTATGACTCCGGTAGAAAAACAAAACTTGCAAAATTTCTAGAATTTTACACTTGACGCCGTCAGGTGTTAACCTTGACGCCGTCAGAAGTGACCTGCAGAAATTTTATGGTTAGTTTCCGGAAAATTTCTGGAAAAACTTATGCCTCACTTCCTGGAAATCCTGCAAAATATTCATTATGACTCGATACAAGCATTTGACTCTAACAATTACTAGTATGCATGCTCATTTAATATTGTTGTGATTCATGTTCAATCTTGTTCTTGTAAACAAATTTGGATTCCCTTACACTTATCTTTTGCAAAATACCTTTATATGTAGTTAAGACGAAGTTAAAAACAAGATAAAGCATTTTCACAATTTAGTTTCGAACATGAATCAATAATAATAAAAATTAAACATACATACGGAAGCAAATAAAATCAAACAAACAAATAAACACACAAAGCAAATAAAGCTTGGGTTGCCTCCCAAGAAGCGCTTGTTTTTGTTCGAGTCACGAGCCTGACTCTACCCTTATTTAACGGAAATAGGGGAGGTTTTCCCTACACTTAGGATTAAGTGCGGGTGAAAGTAGCGATACACACCCTTAGGGTGGAAATATGCCACGTGAGGTGAAGGGGGTGAGTGAATGGCTTCCTTCATCCTAAAACTACCCGGATAATATTGGTTGATGGGTGGGTCGGTTCCTCTTTTGTCTCCTAGAAATATATCTAAGGATGGAAAGGTGTGTAAAGATTGAGGTTCCGGCTCATCAACACTAGGAAATTCCCTAGAACTAAGGGTAAGGTTATCATTACAAGTATTCAAACCTATATCCTCATCATGTGTTTTGGTAGAATCTATCCTAAGCATTCTCCTAAGTATCTCACGTGCTTCTCTAGGCATCTCAACTTCAATGTCCGAATCATAAGGATCTTCCTCAATAATCTTATGTTCAATTTGCCTAAAGGATTCATCATGTGTTCCTTGAGATTCAAAGTCATTGGTCATAAAACCTAGGTCTTTTTGATCAATGTGATCATGCTCGGCTAAATCCTCCTCAATTGTTTTCTTAGGTAGTGATAACAGCAAACCTAGTGCTTCATCCAACTTATGGTTTGTTGCAACGGCTCTCTCCATAATTCCTTGGCAAACTAGGTCGCATTTCCTATTGGCCTCACTAAAACGAGATCTTAAACATGGAGGTTGTTCATAAGAATCTATCCTAGGTGAAGGCTCATATGATTCATAAGTGTCTCTAAATGAGGTATTTTGAACTTCTTGGTGTTCTAGCCACTCAACCATATCTTGCAATCTTAGAAGTCTAAGTGAAAAGTCCATTTGAAGCAAATTACAAACAAAATCACAAAGAAAAGATAGACTACGAGAAAGCTACAAAATAAAAAGAAAAAATCTCACTTGATAGGAATCTTGTGAGTAGACCTAATAAAAATAAAATTTCAACCTAAGCAATAACTATTCCCCGGCAGCGGCGCCAAAAACTTGATGCGTGGTTTTGCGACCTTACAACAGGTTTTACCTCTCGAGGGATCTCAAGAGGCTTGCAATCCCCACTAGGCAGTGTACCTGACCGATGTAGTATAGTGTAGTGGCAAGTACCGGGGGATTGATCGTTCTCTAGGGGAATAGTGTCGTTAGGATTGAAAAACTACTCTAATAGGTCTAAGGGTGAGGGAAGATTCTTTTTGTATTTTTATATTTTTATGAAAGCAAGTAAAATCTCGGGTTTGAAGGAGTGGGCGGAATTAGTTGCTAGTCAACTAACCCAAATAACTACAAATGCAAATAAAATAAAATGACTGAAAATAAAAAGGTCGTGGAACTTATATGGAGAGAAATGTGTTTACTTAGATTTCCTTACTCCCTAACTATCTTTTACCGGTTGATTAGTGTGTATTAATTGCGTGGATGACGGGTGTATTCCTTAATACCAATCGTGGGGTGGCGTACGTACTTCCCCAACTCTACAAGCTCCTACTTCACTCCTATGTCGAGCCGGCTAAGAAGCTCCTAACATGGGATCACTAGAATTCGCTCATGCATTAAATACAACCATAAAAACCTTAGTACGCATTGGTTCATGTTTCTTAAGACGTTCAAGCAAGTTACCGTATAGGAGGTTAGCCAGTTTTCTTAAGCCTAACATCGATAAAAAATCATCCAATACAATTAATAACACACCAACAACTAATAATCAATAGTTAGGTTTCATTAGATCTAAGCAAACACAAGATAAATCTAGCCTAGCATGTTAATTAAAAGACAAGAACAAGATATAATCAAACAACACATAGACATATTGAATGATTAATTGATTACTTATCTTCAATTAAACATGGGAGATCCAAGGGTATAAAACCCTTAAAAATGGCAGAAAATTCGTCTTAGGGTTTCTCCTCACAAAGTTGCACACTAATGACTAAAAATTGCAAAACTATATATAGAATTTAGGGGCTGACGGCGTCACGTTGTAGGAGGTGACGCCGTCACCTCGCCGCGGCTAGGGTTCCCAGATGGTCTTCCTGACGCCGTCCCTCTTTAATCTTCCAAAATCCACTCTGGCGCGTCAAGGGTTGACGCCGTCAGAATTGTGCTTGACGCCATCTCTCTTTAACTTAAACCGTGACGGCCTTGATCACCTTAAAGGGTGACGCCGTCATATTTCCATTGTAAAACTTTCTGGCGCGTCACGTGTATTTGTCATATCCACCTCTTTTGCCAAGCCGTGACGCCGTCAGGAGCAATCCTTGACGCCGTCACGTGTACTTTTCCAGCAGCTTTGGAGACTTTGTCGTTTTCTTCACTTTTATGCTCCAAAAACGTCCAAAATGCTTCCTTTTCCAGATTTCTTCTCCAAAGTACCTAAAATGACAAAAGGAACGATTTAGGGCAATATTTGATCAAATAAATACGATTTAGGGCTTAAATGACCCCCTAAAAGCGGTACACTTTTCGCTTCATCAGTACTGCTTGGTTTTCGCGTTAGTACTACTCGACAACAGTTTGTACTGCTAGCTTTGAAGGTTGAAAAGTTTATACTGCTGGCTATAAACTTTGTACTGCTAGCGCATGGAATTCTAAAAGTGAGGGGAAGAGATACGAGATTTGGAACACATCAGTTCCATAACACACACACCAGGGGAAAAAACACACAGAGGATTTTTGGATTTTTGGTTATGACCTGATGATTCATTCATTACTTTTGGGAATCAGGTTCAGATTATAAGAAGTGTTTTTCATTCTACTACTGCTTGGTTTCAAATATTATTGTAGTCATTTTTCGAAAGCTATTTGGTGATCTTCATGGTACTACATGGTATTTGTTTCTATGGTGGTTGTTATTCGGCAAGTTCTTTCAAATGGTTACCATATGAGTTTCAGGGAAGCTTTAATACTTAACCATTTGTGTGCTACATCAAGGTGAAGGTTTTCGTGATTGCTCATTGGTATTCATACTGAAGATTTGGGATTTTTATGTCTTGCGTTAATTTAATAAGTAAGCTTTTTGGTGTTCTTAATGGTGGATAATTCAAGACATTGGAAGACTCGATTGGAAGTATGGTACTGGTTGGTGATTATGACGATCAAAGTTGCGTATTTCTTTTTCTTTTCTTATTTGGAGCAAACACAAAAAGGGGAAGAAGATATTGAAGATTGCAGCTTGAAGATCCTTGATGGTATGCATGGCTTAAGGGGAAGACGACATCTTTCATACATGGTTTTGTCATATCAACTAGGGGAAGATTGTTAGGAATTAAATATGAGTTGATATTGAAAAAATATGAAAGATGGAGGAAACTTATGAAGACAAAGATGAAGGACCTTAATTTTCATATTTATAGTCTTTGTAACCCTAATCCTCTATTATATAAAGAGGATAGGGCGCAGGTTTTTATATACAGGAATTAGAGATGCAATTCTAGGAAAAGGTGTGTGTGTGTTCTGGGCATCAAGTTCCTACAATGGATGCCTAGGTTTGTAAGTTTGTTACTTGGTAGAGATGATGATGAGGAAAACCTTAGCAATAATAATGATAGTTTGATTATTCCGCTGCGTAGTAAATGTTTAATCATTATTGTTGTGTTAATCCTAGATAAAAGGTCTAACAAACCTTGAGCATAACGATCTCCACACCTGCTATATTTGTTTCCCACATTGCTCAGTTTTGGTCTACTGTTAAGACCATAACTACAAATGGGGAAGAACAGTTAAAGGCTGAGGTAGATGGCCACAAGATACTTGTTTCTGAATCATCTGTGAGAGAAGCTCTTCACTTTGCAGATGATGAGGAAATAACTTGTCTTGAAAATTCTACCATTTTTGAAGACTTGAAAACATAGGGTATGAGAAGAAAGTAAAAGGTTTAAAATTTTATAAAGGTTTCTCTGTCCTCCATGGAAGTTTTTAATTCACACCATCCTACATTGCTTAAGTCCTAAAACTTTAGGTTCGAATGAATTCAGTACAACTCAGGCTTCTGCTATGATTTGTGTGGCTAAAGGACAACCTTTTAATTTTTCAAATATGATAATGGATGGTTTGAAAAAGAATGTAACAGGAAAATATTACATTTATCTAAGGTTTCTGCAACTTATTTTGAACCAACAAATTTCAAATCCAAGGGTTCATAAAAGAGAATTTGTTTGCCCCTAACTTCAAAAGAAATTATTTTTCTACTTGAAAAAGAATGGCAAAGATTTTTCTGGGACAGTGATACCATTATTTCCATATATGTTGTCATTGGCTCAAAATCAAGGTGAAGGTGCAGAAATCACAACTGCTACCCAACACACACCCACTTTGGATACATCCTCTTCACAACCAGAAAAGACCCAAACCCCTAGGGATTCACAAAATGAGAACACTGAGCTACCTCAGGCTAGTGTTAGGATGGTTGTACCAGATGAGGCTGTCACAGGTGTGGTACGTGACATGTTGGAAGGGGCTACCACTACTGCTGCTAGCTTAGAAGCAGAGCAGGTCAGTGGTAACATAACTAAGACCCCAACCAAGGCAACATCTAATGTATCTGGTTCTCATAACCCTGGTACAGGTGATGGTAACCCCAGCCAAATGGCTAATATGAGGGGCTCAGATGATCAAACTAGGTTTGATACTAAGTTTACATCCCATGATTCACCTCTCAGGGAAGGTAACACATCCCGAAGTGATGAGGATAGAAATGAAACTGAGGAATTGATGGAACCCCACAATGTAAAAAATGACAATTCTAGTGATTCATTTCTCGGGCCAGGTAACACAGGCCGAAGTGATAAGGATAGTATGAAACTATTAAAAGTTTTGATGGCAAAATTTACCAAACTTGAAGAGCAGGTTCTTGGCCTACAACAACTCACAGCTGCTCAGGGTAAAGAGATCAAAGAATTGAAGCTGAGCACAATTTCACAAGGGAAGGAGATTAAAGGTTTAAAGTTGAGAGTTAAACACTTGGAAGGTCAAAGGAGGTCAGGAACCAAGTCATTCAAAAGATTGAAGAAAGTGGGCATAGCACAAAGGATCAGTTCCTCTGAAGAAACAAGTTTGGGGGAGGATGCTCCCAAACAGGGGAGGAATGAGACCAAGGATTCAGGGAAGGCTGAGGCTGAGGCTACCAATATTGAAAGTGCTGCTGTGGATATGTATTTGGATAGTGGAGATAATGAAAATGGTGATTTTGTGGTTAAAGACAAAGATGGTAATGTGTGGAAACCGTAGAGGGGGGGGGGGTGAATATGTTTCCATTTAAAAACTTAAAACCTTTTGTATCAAACACCCAATCAAGTGTGACGTAATATGAAAAGTGTCAACAATGATCACATATCATCTAGGGATGAATAAATTAAACTACAACACAAGCACAATCAACCATGACACATACATAATCAACATAACATAAGCAACTAGCCACACAAGCATAAACGCAATGCAAATATAAATATAAAGCGATAAAGAATAAAATGAAAGTAAAGAGATAAGTAAGAAGGCGCAAACCGGACACGATGATTTATAGTGGTTCGGTCACGAAGCTCCTCTTCGCCCTACTCCACTCCCCGAGTACCCAACTCGAGAGTTACTTCACTAATCAACAAACTCCCTTTAGGCGGAGAAAACCGTACACGTCGCTTAACTTGTTTTTCGACACTAAGCTAGATGTCGAGTGCTAATCTTAGCTAGCACCAATCTACCATGATCTACCCGATCTACACCGTACATGTCGCTTATCCTATTTCCAACACTAAGCTAGATGTCGAGTGCTAATCTTAGCTAGCGCCAATCTACCACGATCTACCCGATCTACCCTTGATCCACATGATCAATCATATAAGCACAATGGCTTCAAGAGATCTTCACTATCTCTACAAGATCACACTTGATCTTGACTCACTCTCTCTCACAAAGGTAAAATGATCTTGATGTATGCTATGATACAATCAAGAGTGTAACAAATGTTACAAGACCTAACAACTATAACTCTTGTATCTTCTTGGATACCTTGAGTTCTTCTCTTGCAAATGAAGTGGAATGATAACACTTTGTATCTACTTGGATACTTTGTGTTCTTCTCTTGCTAATCAAGAGGGATGACAACACTTTGTATCTACTTGGATACTTTGTGTTCTTCTCTTGCTAATCAAGAGGAATGAAGAGGATCACTTGAGTGTGATGCGCGTGCGTGTCGTTGCGGTTTAGCAGTTTTAATGCCTAATCAAGTTTTAAATTTATATTTAGCCGACTTATCAATAACACACACACTTAACGAGCAGTGTACCCGGTCAGTATGAATATAATGGTAAGTAGAGTGTCGATCACTAAGAGTGGAACGTATTATCTAGTTATTCTAATCAGTATTTTAATATATTAAGTTAGCTATACAACCTAATCTAACGCAAGGGGTTCAGCCTGAGAGACTGGCACGATTTGGTTGCAATTAAATAATAAACTAGACCAATAGGCACGAATCAGCAAGTAGCACACACGTACACAGATAAATACTCAAGACAATAAGAGGGCTGTCCTTATGATAAGTAGTTTGTCACTTGTTTTATTGCTAGTGTTATATGAAGTGTATAGTTTGATGCAACGCACCGAGATTAAGTCCTTTCTCGTTGGTTCTAATCTTATCGGCGAGTAAACCCTTAATGATTACTTATGACTATCCCGTTTATCTTTCTCCTACTTTTCTACAGACCTTAGAATACATAGGCATCTAATAAACAGGCGAGGGCAGAGGCATGGCGACCCGATCAACGCTCAGCTAGCCACAGAGGTTATCAATGCACTAATAAAAGTCACCAATGACACTAACATATAAACTTTAATTGATGAGAAAGCAGTTTTAAGGGAGTGCAACCTTTCCGTTGTCACGTTACACAAGCCACCAATCTTGATGAATTAAAGTTTACTAACACAATAAAACAAAACTACTTAATGAATTAAACACATGCAGCACCTTCTTACAGCTCTTGTATCTTTGATTTGGGTGTGTCTTGTGCTGCTGCCTTGACTGAATTCGTCCTTGGTTTCTGGTCTTCGGTCTCGTATATAATATATGTCGTACGAAATTCGTCTGGTCTTGGGGTATTTATAGTTTCTGTCTGAAGGTGAGATGCGGCACATCTAGTAAGTAGATGCGGCGCATGTACTTAACTTCGCGTGGGGTCCAAGATTATAATATTCAGGAATATTCGTACACCGCCAGAAGATGCGGCGTATCTTCATCTTTGGATGCGGCGCATGTCCTCTTGTATCTTGGATCGTATCTGGTGAAATATTGATAGTGATGCGGCGCATGTGATAAGTGAGATGCGGCGCATCTGGAGCAGAACAAGTTGGTTATTCTTCGTTGACCAAAGTTTCATATGCGGCGCATGGGATAAATCCATGCGGCGCATTCTTCAAAGTCAGGCAGTGGTCTTCATTCTCTTCATTCCAACAACCAATTCCAATCTTGATCATTTTACTCCGTTTTTAGTCCATAATCGCTAAGTTTCACCAAATGCTTATTTTTACCTGAGAATTACAAAAGTAAACGATTAAGTATCAATCCTCATACATAATATAGTAAAACAAGTCAAATTAATAGGATAAATGATAGTAATAAAATGTACTTATTTGAGTTCATCAAATATCCCCCCACTTGAACTTTACTTGTCCCCAAGTAAACCTTAGATTAAAACTTATGAAAATGTATCCTAAAAATGTTAGGATTTATTTTTATATTTAAGCATGTATTCGTTTTATCATAATCACACAACTAAACACTTAACGAATTAGAAGTAGAATAAAATATTTCGATAAAAGCAAATCTAATCGTTTAACTGTCCAGTCGCGACGAATATTCTATCATAAGCTTGGCAAGTATACACATCTCCCCCACTAAAGCTAAGGAATAACAAGTCTAAAGCGGTAAAAAGGGTTTTTAGGCTTAAGGGTTAATTATTCTTATTCACTATCGATCTCAAATTCCAGAAAAGGCGACAAAATCACAAATACATGATCGAATCCACGAACACGATACTTGCAATTGCTCAACTCCTTAACTCGAATAGGCTAAAGATAGGTCCAAACTTCACCAATAATAATATATCAAAAAGGGCGACAAAATCATAAATACATAGCCGAATCCACGACTACGATACTTAAGATTGCTCAAATCCCTAATCTCAATAAATCAAAGGTTTGGTTGGATAAAGAATAATACAGGGTATGGATAATATTTGGGATATAAATTGGTGTAAAATGAAAAATAAACAAAACAAATAAATTAAAATCCTAAGTGTGGTTAATCACTATCCCAACCATCCCATGAATAAGACTCATATCATTGAATAACTCACGCTTTAACACTTGAAACACACGCTTTAGGTAGACACGAATTATACTCAACAAGATCTTAATCAAAGAATAAACCTTAGTTGACGTTCCCATAACTGCCAACTCCCATTCAATCCATAGATATAGTATAACAACTAGTGGTGATATCGACCACTTACATAACTTTACATCGTTGGTTTAAAAATCTTCCAACTTTTCTTTTTCTTTTCTTATTTTTTCGAATTTTTTTTTTTTTTTTATTTTTTATTTTTTATTTTTTATTTTTTTTTTATTTTTTTTTACTAAGCATAAACATAGATGTGTAAAATTTCACCACATCACTATAACAATAATTCTGGATAATTTTTCCATACTTTTCATAACTTCAGAAATAACGGTAATAGTGAAAGCAGTAAACACACGAAAAATAAACTCAAAAATATACAATATTTACTTTCACTCCAATTACATTGTGCAATTTCCCGACCTAACCATAGATAATGAATTACGCACGCGAACACAGGTAATGTAAGGAAACACACTTTGCCTATAGCAATTAACCAACCACGGATTCTAATCTACAGGGTAGGCTAAGGTGTAAGGGTGTAACGAAACATTATAACAAAGGTGTAAGAAACGAAAGGAATGGCTCTGAGGGTTTTTCTAAGGGTATCTTACTCTAAAAATGAGAGTAACAAAAGGGTTTATACGGGGGTTAACTAACCAGTGTAGTTAGCTAATAACACATAACATATAAGGCTTTTTGGGTGTAATCCTAGAAATTTACCAATTTAGACAAGTCATTCCAATTATATAAAATAATACTTATTATGGTGGTCTCGAATAGTATACAAGCCAAGTTCTAAAGTTTACAAGTCACCGGCACACTCATAGATTTGTGAGTTTTGAAAAATCACAATTTTTGAAAATAACGTCATGTGTGCAGCTATGCAACTTAGATCTTAAACAAAAACATGCTAAAAAATTTTAAATTTTTATATATTAAGCACATTTTAAGCATATTTTGAAAAGTTTAAGGACAAGTAAATGTTAAGTGTTCTAATTCTCCAATCCCCCCACTTAAGTTAAACAACGTCCTCGTTGTTTGTATAAAAGGTTAAAAACTGGAAAATAAAAGAATTAGAACAGAAAAACTCCCCTGAGATTTGCTCGGTATGATCCTCCATTAGTAGTAGAGCAAAAATCATTTTTCTTGTGGATTAGAACGTTTAAGCTTCGTATAAGATGTATCCACAGGAAATGCAGGAATCTAAAATACCACCAACACTTTTAAAACACACCTATTATAAGAAAGGTTCAAACTTGCATAATTCATTAGTAGTTAGGAAAAAATAAAACATAAAACTTTAAAATGAAAATCATCAGGTTAGTTGATGCGCCGTATCTTATGGAAGAAGATACGCCGTATCGAGCCTGGAATAAATACGGATCAGAATAAAAGATGCGCCGCATCCTTAACCAGGGATGCGCCGCATTAAAAATAAACTGATAAAAAGTTTTAAATTCAGAAATAAAAAAATGCAGAAAAATTAAAATAAGATATGACCATTGCAGGAGATGCGTCGCATCTTAGAATTGAGATGCGCCGTATCCTCTTCGGCCTGACTGACTCGACACATAAACAGAATAATAAAAAGATAATTCCGGGTTGTCTCCCGGTAAGCACTTGTCTTTATTCCAGAGTCTTCAAGTTAGACTCACGTTCAGCTCTTTAGTATCGATCATTGAAGGAGTCGAAAACATCGCGCTCCCTCATTGCCAATTCAGTAATATTGAACACTCCTTGCTCGTCCTTAATTTCCACGCCGTTCTTCTTTAATACCTGTATAAACAAAGTCCTGTCCCTTTTGGGCAGAGATGACAAAATGATAGACGGGAAATTCTTATTATCATATAAGCATAAGTAAGCAAGGTGGGGTGGTAGTTCAATAAACATATCATTATTCAAATACGTTTTCTCAACTATTCTCCTACGTTTGTTAATTACTACGCAATCATACCACTCATCATCGGAATCATTAACAATATCGCGTCTAAGTTCGGTAGGTACATTTAGGTTAATAAATTCCTCAAAGTTCTCATGATTAGGATTAGTTGAGTTGTTTTGAATCAATGTTTCCCCCATAAGCCTAGCTTCAAGATCGAGGTCCATACGCTCTCTTAATCCTAGCATGTAAACACCTCTAATTATGCTTTTAATAGGATCTTGGCACTTATAGACCAGTTTATTATTCCCTACCCTTAATGAGATTTTTCTTTTAAACACATCAATCTTAGCATGGGCAGTAGACAAGAAAGGTCTTCCAAGGATTAAAGGAACCTTAACATCCTCGGGCATATCTAAAATAACAAAGTCTACAGGGAAAATAAACTTCTCAATCTTAACTAGCACATTATTAGCAATCCCTTCAGGTCGTTTTACCGTTTTATCAGCCAATTCAATAAGTAACTTAGTTGGTGCTAATTTTCCTAGTCCTAGGGTAGTGAATGTCTTAAGAGGCATAACACTAACACTAGCTCCTAAGTCAGCTAACACATTATTGAAAGATATATCATTAATAGAACAAGGTAGAGTAAAACTTCCTGGGTCTTTTTCTTTATGAGGCAAGGCATTTAAATCAGTTGCAGAGCTCCCTTCTTTCATTGTAGCCTTGATCTCCTCTTCAATCTTTGTCTTTTCTTTTAGTAGTCTTCTTAAACTGATTGAAGAATTAAAGAAAAATTCGGGTCTTGCATCATCATTACCATTCATCGACCTTCTAGGTAAGTTAGGAGTGACTTCTTCAGTGGTGCTTATGGCCTTGACATGATCCCTTGGGTTGGTTTCAGTTGAGCTAGGTAAACTTCCATATCCCCTTTCTTGAAGAACTTTGCTCATTTGACCAATTTGTTGTTCCAGTGCTTTGATCGAAGCTCCTTGATTTCTTGTAGTAGTGTCTGTTAAAGCTCGGATTTCTTTGATCATAGCAGTATTCTCTTCATGTCTTTTAGCAGCATCGGCCATAATTTTCTTTAGAGTGTCATCTAAAGTCTGCCTCCTTTCTTGATAAGCGGGATTGAAGTTATTCTTTTGATAGAATCCCGGTGTAGCTTCCCTAAATCTCCCTGAAGGTCGGAATGGTTGTCCAAATTAGGTGTAATATGCTTCTTCAAACGTCTCACTTTCATTCTTGTTCGGGCAGTCTTTAGTGTAGTGAGGTCCTTCACACTTTTCACATCCAACTTGGGCAGCATACACTCTTTCATCTCGCTTCTTCATCTCTCTACTAATTTTATCCAATTGAGCTTGAATAGCAGCAATCCCGTCAAAATTAGTGCTGCCCTTAGATCTAGTAGAGGTCCCATCGTGCCATTTCTGAGAATGATCAGCAGCTTCTTGGATCGCTTTCCTAGCATTAGTTGCACTCATTTGAGGTACAGCTCCCTTAGCATCCAAAATCTGTCTAGTAGGCACGTCCAGTCCTTGATAGAACAATATTATCTCCTGCATAGGGGTTAGATAGTGTTGAGGACATTTTATTAATAAATCTTTAAATCGTTCCCAAGCTTGATAAAGAGTTTCATCAGGCTCTTGCTTTAAACTATTGATAGCCTCCATTTTTTTAGCAGTCTTAGCAGGTGGACAATATCTCTTCAGAAATTTTCTCTTCAAACCTTCCCATGTATTGATTGAACTAGCAGGTTCATTCCTTAGCCACTTGTTAGCAGCTCCTTTTAGTGAGATTGGAAAGATTCTAAGCATGAGTTGATCGTTAGTGACTCCTTCTGAAGTAAACAAATCTGCAATCTCTAGGACCTTTTCAACATGCTCATTAGCATCCTCATGTTCCGTCCCACTGAAAGCATTCTCTCTGAGCTCTTTGAGAAACTGACCCTTCAACTCAAATTTTGACTTATCATCAAACTTTGGTCTAGCAACTCCTGAAGTGTAATCAGTACGGGTACTGTTCATGTATTCCTCCATAGTAGTGTTTTCGCCCATTGTTTCTGTTTCAACTTCCTCTTTTTCTTCAGAAAAGTAATCAAGCTTGAGTGAACTTGAAAGATCAAAGCTTCTTGTGTTGAAAAGCCTTTTAAGCGAATGTAGGGCTCGTTTAGGATCTTCGAAAGGTTGAATCAAGTTCTTAGTCGAACTCCTGGTCATGCACTTCCTGAAATCAACACAAAAATATCAGTAGGGTGTGCTCAAGAAAGTAGTATATCAGAAAATTAACAACGAAAACGGAATACGAAAAATTAAAGTTACTGATATCTGCAGACGATGCGCCGTATCCAAAAAGTTGGATACGCCGTATCTTATAATCGTTAAAATTAAATCAGACTTTATTCAGAAAATAGATACGCCGCTTAGAAATTCGAATGCGCCGTATCAATTTTAATTAATCAAAAATCGATATTTATTTAAAATTAAATGCGTCGTATTAACGAAAGTTAATGCGCCGTATTTTCGTTACGTTTCAAAATATAAGATTTTTGATTCAGAAGATGCGCCGTATCGATAAAAATCGATACGCCGTATCTGTTTAATTAATCGAAAACTGTTTTTAATTAAAATAATAGATACGCCGTATCTGCTAAAGCAGATGCGTCGTATGGCGTTAAAGTTTAGAAAAAATTTTTATCAAAAATAGATACGCCGTATCTTGGGGAAAAGATGCGTCGTATCGCTTTATCGCATAGAAAAAAAAATTTCTTATTAAAAACAGATACGCCGTATCTTGGGGAAAAGATGCGTCGTATCGAATTAATTAAACACGTTGTATTTTATAAAAGTTTGAACGCAATACGCCGTATCTGATAAATCAGATGCGCCGTATCGTTCGATTTAGCTCAGTACAACGATAGCAGAAAACAAAAATTACGAAAAATAAAAACAAATAAAAACACACAAACGAAAATAAACACAAATAAAAGCAAACAAATAACACACAAAAACAGAAAATATGCAAAATAGTACAATGAATGCAAATTAAACTAATACACAACAAAATTAGCGGTTAGATAAAAAATTAAAACCTAATTAAAATACAAATCAAATTAACAGATAATAACAATTCACTCCCCGGCAGCGGCGCCAAAAACTTGATGCGCGTGCGTGTCGTTGCGGTTTAGCAGTTTTAATGCCTAATCAAGTTTTAAATTTATATTTAGCCGACTTATCAATAACACACACACTTAACGAGCAGTGTACCCGGTCAGTATGAATATAATGGTAAGTAGAGTGTCGATCACTAAGAGTGGAACGTATTATCTAGTTATTCTAATAAGTATTTTAATATATTAAGTTAGCTATACAATCTAATCTAACGCAAGGGGGTTCAGCCTGAGAGACTGGCACGATTTGGTTGCAATTAAATAATAAACTAGACCAATAGGCACGAATCAGCAAGTAGCACACACGTACACAGATAAATACTCGAGACAATAAGAGGGCTGTCCTTATGATAAGTAGTTTGTCACTTGTTTTATTGCTAGTGTTATATGAAGTGTATAGTTCGATGCAACGCACCGAGATTAAGTCCTTTCTCGTTGGTTCTAATCTTATCGGCGAGTAAACCCTTAATGATTACTTATGACTATCCCGTTGATCTTTATCCTACTTATCTACAGACCATAGAATACATAGGCATCTAATAAACAGGCGAGGGCAGAGGCATGGCGACCCGATCAACGCTCAGCTAGCCACAGAGGTTATCAATGCACTAATAAAAGTCACCAATGACACTAACATATAAACTTTAATTGATGAGAAAGCAGTTTTAAGGGAGTGCAACCTTTCCGTTGTCACGTTACACAAGCCACCAATCTTGATGAATTAAAGTTTACTAACATAATAAAACAAAACTACTTAATGAATTAAACACATGCAGCACCTTCTTACAGCTCTTGTATCTTTGATTTGGGTGTGTCTTGTGCTGCTGCCTTGACTGAATTCGTCCTTGGTTTCTGGTCTTCGGTCTCGTATATAATATATGTCGTACAAAATTCGTCTGGTCTTGGGGTATTTATAGTTTCTGTCTGAGGGTGAGATGCGGCGCATCTAGTAAGTAGATGCGGCGCATGTACTTAACTTCGCGTGGGGTCCAAGATTATAATATTCAGGAATATTCGTACACCGCCAGAAGATGCGGCGTATCTTCATCTTTGGATGCGGCGCATGTCCTCTTGTATCTTGGATCGTATCTGGTGAAATATTGATAGTGATGCGGCGCATGTGATAAGTGAGATGCGGCGCATCTGGAGCAGAGCAAGTTGGTTATTCTTCGTTGACCAAAGTTTCATATGCGCCGCATGGGATAAATCCATGCGGCGAATTCTTCAAAGTCAGGCAGTGGTCTTCATTCTCTTCATTCCAACAACCAATTCCAATCTTGATCATTTTACTCCGTTTTTAGTCCATAATCGCTAAGTTTCACCAAATGCTTGTTTTTACCTGAGAATTACAAAAGTAAACTATTAAGTATCAATCCTCATACATAATATAGTAAAACAAGTCAAATTAATAGGATAAATGATAGTAATAAAATGTACTTATTTGAGTTCATCAGAGTGGATGATTGGATCACTCTTAAACAACCTAAGACTCTCCAAATCATCAAAGAAAGTTTTCTAAGTGAGGAGGGATTAGACCAGAGAAAAAGGACTGGAAAAATCAAGTTGGAAGTGTGAAATGGTCCACTATTTATAGACAAAGAAAAATCTAGCAGTTACATACGGACGGCTCCGTTAAATACCCCACGGCTCCGTTAAATATTTAACGGAACCTTGGAGCCGTCGGTGTCGAAAATGCTCCAGACGCTCCAAATTTTGTCTTTTAGTGGTGAAGGTTTATTTGGGGAAGTTTGGAGCTATTTTGGGGGGAAAAATAGCTATTACTAATTCAAAATAATTTGAAATGATTTTTCCAAATAAAACATTTCTTTTTAATTCAAAAATAATTTGTAAAATGTATTTTTGAAAAATGTTTTGTCACATTTATAAAAATGTGAAGTTTAGAAAAATATAATCCTTTGATCATTTGTCAAGTAGTAGATTTGTTTGTCCATACCTTGAGTGATTTACGTCGGGATGGAAATCTACGACTTTGTTGAAGCATACTTGAGGCGTCGAGAGATGTTGATGTAAGTATGCATTGATGATTTGTGTTTACAAGTAACTTGCACATTTTACATTAGGTATTACAAGTTACATGTTTGTCATTATTAAAACCGAAGAAATCGTTTAGTTTAAATATCGTAATATTTGCACTAACAATCTCCCCCTTTTTGATGATGACAAATATGTAAACCGTAACACATAGTAAAATATAAAAGTTACCTGTTTACACTCCCCTTCTCCCCCTTTTGTCGAATCAAAAAGGTAGTTGCCTGGAGCGCTTCCTTGGATTTACTTCCTACTCCCCCTTACTACACTACTATCCTTTTCTCCCCAGAAAGGCGAGTTTGCATCATCCTAGTGAAGCCTTCTATCAACACTTGTGAAGACGACTCCATGCTATGTATTCAAATACTCCCGAGCTCCCCCTAGCTCAATGCTCCCCTATGGTGACTTAAACCCCTTGTTTATTTACCTTAGCATCTAGCGGATCCATGGATCAAATTTTTTACAAAGGCTTTTCCTACATCAAGGGTTAGCTTCGTGCAGCATAATATATAACAGTATAGGAGCAACATTATAGGGATAGAATACACATAGCAAGACATGCATGGGTTAAACTATGTTAGTGACACAACCTAAAAGGGTGCCAAAACGGTAAAGACCAACAACCTAAGGTGTAATTGTTCAATCAATCATACTAACAAGAACGGGATTCGTTCGTTGACTGACACACTAAATGACTTCTTCCAAGTTGTCATTGGGAAGGAATGTTCTATCAAACCTTTTGAACAACATAATCATCTACCTAAGATCATTAATGTTAAGGATAGTTTGTTGATAGGACATACTCTAAATGATTACTATTATGACAAGTCGTGCCATAAAGTAGACTCGATAGAGGTTATACCTAAATAATTCCATAAGGTGGGAGAGTGTTGGTTGTGGTGACAACAAGGACAACTTGGGTTAAGTGGTTGTAGGGGATAAATAATGGGATGACCCATTAGTGGTTGTGGTGATGGTGATAGTGATAAGGATGATGTGTTAGTGCCAAGTCCAAAGTGGTTTGATGGTGATAGGGTTAGTGTGATAGCTAAAGGTTGTGGTGGACTTGGTGGAGGTAAGGGTGTAGGAATCCTAAAAGTGGAGGATGATGATGATGTGGTCGGAGATGTTGGTTTTGCCCTTTGAGGAAAGGTGGGAAAGGATGGTTTAGGTTAATATATCGTTTGCACTGACAATGAGATGCATGATATATTTCAAAAGGGAAAAAGAAAAGGTGTATATGATCCTAATAGAATTGTTGGTGGATATCTCTAACGGGGTTAAGGTAATGAAGTTCTAGGTTTCTAGGTTGGATGATCCTAGTTGTGTGTTAGAGATAATTTGGTACATGAAGTGTTTAATGTGTTTGTGAGGATTGAAGGTTGTTGAACTAACTATCACTTATCCAAAGTGAGGAGTAGTTGTAAGGTTTGAGTGTGATGAGTTGAAGGTTATAAGGTTTGAGTGTGATGTTCTATGGGTTGAAGGTTCTTAGACTAACTATCACTGTCAAGAGTGAAGTGTAGCTAAAAGGGTTGAGTGTAATGATGATGTTAATATGAGGTTTGAAGGTGAGATGCAAGATAAGTTTGCATTGGTGAGGCCCTATATAGGCAAGAGTTGTGGGATTCGAACTAAAGTTGGTGTTAAAGTCCTATGGTGTAGTGAGGGAATCCTAGGGTGTATGTGAGTTTGCAAAATTTTGCAGGTTTGAGGTTAGGGATGCAGGGATATAAAGGAAATAGTGAAAATTCGTCAAACATAGGCACGGTACCACTAAATACCACACGGTACCGTTAAGTTTAATGGTACCGTGGCCTATTTAACGGTACCGTGACCTGGAAGTCACGAATTTTCTTGTTAAGCCTAGTTCTGGGCAGCTAAAGGGAAGTTTCCTAGGGAATAAGAACCACATTTGTGTGTTCTTGAGAGTGTTTGGTGAAAGACTATATGAGTGTGTTTTTGCTCCCCCTTAATCTATGACCATCCGGACAAGATGTAAAAGTATGAAAAGGAAAACAAACGTTGACGGAAGCGATGAGCTTAGTAACGTCATGACAAGTGGAGGATAGCATGCGATGAACTTCACCTTTGAAGTCACGTAGCTCTTCTCAATCATTGTGAATATTCATAGAATATTTATATGATGAGGCATGTGATTACTTGGAGATATCCTAAGGGTTAAGAAGATAAAATCTTCAGAGTTGTAAGGTTGGTGATAAGGTTCTAGTGGGGTTATCACAACTTATCCTAGCGGTTTTTCGCTTGAGGTGTGTGGAAGGTGAGTGGGATGCGGAAGCATTGGTAGTGTTTAATACCATGCGGAAGTGTGAGGGAAAAGGCTAAGGAATCAGATGATAGATACAATCTATTCTGATAGGAGACGGTTTTAGGTTCAAGACTACATCGAGTGGGAAGCAAGATTTTTGACAAAGAAAAAGAAAATTCACATATGTTGTGATTTTTCTAGACTTTAGATTAAAAGAATTTATACCGAATAAATTCTTTTATGAATGAATCCAACGGGATTAGGTGAACGTTGATCGAGAACGAGAGATGACATTTAATTGCATTTCGCAAATTAAATATACTTTAAATATTTCGGATGAAATATTTAAGTTGTCATTAGAATTTAAGAGGATTTCACGAATAAATCTCGCTGATATAGTGAGACTCTTATACCTAATAAATTCTTTGAACGGTACTGGACGAGAAGAGATGACTTTTATATTTCCGAGGAAATACATAGGTAGTCATTAGAGCGATGTGAAAGATGACTTAATATTTCCAGTGAAATATTTAAAAAGTCATCAGACGAGACACAGGATATGACTTGACATTTCCAATGAAATATCTAACAGTCATGGGACGAGATAGAGGGAATGACTTGATATTTCCAGTGAAATATCTAAAAGTCATGACACGAAATAGGAGAGATGATCTCAATATTTCCAGTGAAATATTCAAGAGATCATGCAAGGAACGTGAGGGATGACTTAATATTTCCAGTGAAATATTTAGATAGTCATGAGAGGGATTTAAAGAATGACTCAATATTTTCAGTGAAATATTTAAAGAGTCATGAGACGAGACACACAAGATGACTAAAATATTTCCAGTGAAATATTTAAATAGTCATAAGATTTATGGAAAATGTTCCATCATTACTAGACCTAGACGGAGATGGTAAGGGGATTCTCGGTTGAGAGGTTTGGTTGATTTACGGATTTCGATGTGCTTCGCACGTGAGTGTTTCATGGGGTTTTGAAAGATGTAAAGCTAGGCCTATGGTGCTGATTTGCAGCAAGGTTTGGGATCTTAAGACGTGTATATTCACACGAGGATGAAAGGAACTACTAATCACTTATATAGCAACTCGTGAGTCCTTTGTCACCCGAGGGTTGATGTTAGCTTTTAGCTTTGGGATGAGCGTTTTAACTTATGTTGTTAAAAGGCTTGAGTATGATGTTTCGGACATGACATTTAACAATTGCGATCGCAAGTTAAACTTACTTGAATATTTCGGACGAAATATTTAAGTTGTCAATCCTACTCCGAGTTCTACTAGGTTTGTATCTAACCTTCCCATGACAAACGGGTGTATTACTTGGAAGAAGGCGAAGTGATGACTTGGGAATTAGGACAACTTCGCGACTACTCTAACTTATAGGTTTTGACACTAGTGTATGACTCTATGACTTCTAAGGGTTCATAGTGATGGGCATACCTAATTCCTAATGTGCCAAAAGGACATAGTGTGGGTGCAAACTTTAAAAGTAAATCATGTAAAATGCACATAAGGAATAAATGCAAACATCATGCAAACCATGATAATCATATAGCATTTAAGATCATGAAGATATTTAATCATATCTTATGAGAACATGTTATCATTTTGAAACACGTATATGGGATGCAAGCAATCTAGGTTTGCTAAGGCAGATCCTAATTACTACTTGTTCAAGATGACATCCTAATAGGAGATAAAGTTCAACGATGTAAACTATCTCTACTCAAATGTAGGAATGAAAAATTTTCAAGTTAGAGAATGAGTATGAGACTATCACTAGTGGTGCTCAATTAAGGCTAAACACGACCATTTTTACGGGTTATACACGAACCCAACTTCTCTCCTAGAAGTAATCCAACCGTTAGGTCAAATTGAATTTCTAGTGCGATAGGTTCTCCAATAGTCATTCTCATGTTAGAAGAATTCAAATTCCTATATTTGCCTATCGAAGTATAGCAAAGATGATGTTATCTTGTTTTGCTTATACATGGCCTAATATGACTCAATTAACCATACTTTGAAAGTTGGTTAAGAAAATGACATGTCTTACACAACTCCTAACAAAGGCAAGCGAAATGTTTTAATTTCGTGTTTGAGATTTAAAGGTTATTTGATGGAGATGGTGTATTTTATGATCTCTTGGACAACATCTTTGTTTGTTGAGTTGTTACATGTTATTTTAACATGATTTGGTTTCCTAGAACCAAGAGACACTCTAATGTGATACAATATAGAATCTACTACATCGTGTGTGTTTCAAGAATGCTCCTTTGCATATCTTGAGGGAGAATCTAGTAAAGGTTATTTACCTCAATAGATCTTGTGAGCATTTTATTTGAAATGAGACATACTGTTTATTTCAACTAGTATGCTTTTCTAAGAGTAAACTTATCACTCTTAAGAATGCTTTGTGAAACAAGTATTTTAGTGTATGACCAATTTTACTTGTTTATGCAATGACACATGTCGTATCAGGTTATTATTCAACTCTAATATCCTATATTTCTTAACAGAATGCAATGTACTCTCTTGTAACATAACCATTCATGTCACAAAGAAAATAAGATGCATAGGATATAGGTTATCTTTTGTCAATCTTTTGATAAGAGAAATACATGTGATATTCTCAAAGATTGATGACTTACATAACAGTTAATAACATATTATGTGTGACACTTTTACTAGACATGTGACTTTGAGTGTTGAGTCGTTCATGAGCAAAGTTTACATATGTTGTTTGTTTGCTCGTGTTTGGTTTTTCGGAAATGACACATTTACTAATTGCATTGCAATGTAAATTACTTGTATATTTCGGATGAAACATCCAAGTTGTCAATCCTACTTAGTTGTGTATTTTATGCATCTTTTAAACAGATTAGTTTAATGTTTGGAACACAACTATTGGACAACAAGACTCAATATGGCATCTTCAACACAAGTGTGAGTTATGATCCGATGCATATTATTTTCGTCTTGAGGGGACGTCATTATTTTCATAACAATCGAGTGTGATTGAGTATGTAGATTCAAGATAATATGTTTCATCATATTTGATGTTATCTTGAAACTAGACAAATAATGATTCCAATTTCATGTCCACACTCGAAAACTTGTCAATTAGATTTGATGATGATATCAATCATAATTTGAATAATGAATTGATATGAACTCGAAATCTTTCTTGACCCTCACGATCACTCCTTTTAAAAATAAAATAAAAATTTGAGGAGTGTGTCCCATTTATTCTAACACTAGTTGTATGTGTGAGGTTAATGACATATTAAGTTACTACTTCGATATTGTCATTAATTTTTATTTGAGAAAAACTATTTATATTATTAAGTATAATATTTTTAGTTTTTCGACACCTCATTAGTATAAAAATAATTATCTTAACAATTTTTATACAACATACGTAAAATACTAAATGTTTAAAAACATTTTGTATGTGTGTTAGATCAATGCAAGTTTAATGCATTTTATTTTACTTAAATACTAATGTATTAAAATGACTCTTTATCTTGTTTAGACAACCCATGGTCAAACAAGACAAAATGATGTAATGTTTTAAAAGATCATGTTACGGATATTATGAAAGTGTTAAGTATTATGGAGTGATATACTTTTTACACTTAAACCTTTGGAAAAATAATTGTGTAAGACAATATCTTTCGACACACATGATCTACCAACTTAGTTTCTATTCCTAAGAAGGTTACTAAACCATTTTAAAAACTTGCAACAAATGCAAAAAAATGGTCTATGCCTATATGCAATGCAAAATCAATTACGCTACTTAGTGCAAGAAGTCTAGCCTAAGTCCTATTGACGCATAAGCCGAAAAGCTAATATTCGACACATAGCAACAAGGCATGAAGGATATTTATTCTTATAAATAAAATTAGCTCAACTAGAGATAACAATAAGCATACAAAAGAATTAACTAATAATACTAAGACATAAAGAAAAGCAAATAGTCATTTAGCATAACACACAAAGATACTTATCGTCATTTTGTGTATTAAGTATAACAATGTACACTTAGCTTGACTTCATTTGAAAATGAATTATTTTCCACCCCATTCAAAGATTTGATCAAGTTCAACACTTTGAAATCATGAATGCATCAACGTGTGATGTTCACTTTGTGATTTGACAAAAAAATTTGTGCAATCGGCATGACCGGAAAAGACTCTTTGTTACGAATTAAAGACATCCGTAAATTTCACTTTACAATCACTTTCTAAAAATATTTTTAAGTGAAAGTAGACTCAATTACGTTTAAAACGATAGGTGGCACGACTCCTACGTACTTACGGTTGATATTATACGAATATTTGAAAATTACCGAATTCTGAAAAACAGACGAAGGTACCGTTAAATTTAGCGGTACCGTCCATATTTAATGGAGCTGTCCGTTATATTTAACGGTGCCGTACATCTGACTTCAGTTTTTGAACAGAACCAACTTTTATTAATTTAAGAAAACCTTCAAGCTAGTATGACAACATATACTTAATAACAAAACTTGTAAGTATTAAGTAACTAAATACTTTTCATATTTTTATCACCTTCATGGGTAATTTGATACATGGATCGTACTCAATTTTGAAAACCATTTGTTTTAAAAATTTGAGCGACGTGGCTCTGGTACCAATTGTGGAAACCGTAGAGGGGGGGTGAATACGTTTCCATTTAAAAACTTAAAACCTTTTGTATCAAACACCCAATCAAGTGTGACGTAATATGAAAAGTGTCAACAATGATCACATATCATCTAGGGATGAATAAATTAAACTACAACACAAGCACAATCAACCATGACACATACATAATCAACATAACATAAGCAACTAGCCACACAAGCATAAACGCAATGCAAATATAAATATAAAGCGATAAAGAATAAAATGAAAGTAAAGAGATAAGTAAGAAGGCGCAAACCGGACACGATGATTTATAGTGGTTCGGTCACGAAGCTCCTCTTCGCCCTACTCCACTCCCCGAGTACCCAACTCGAGAGTTACTTCACTAATCAACAAACTCCCTTTAGGCGGAGAAAACCGTACACGTCGCTTAACTATGTTTTCCGACACTAAGCTAGATGTCGAGTGCTAATCTTAGCTAGCACCAATCTACCACGATCTACCCGATCTACCCTTGATCCACATGATCAATCACACAAGCCCAATGGCTTCAAGAGATCTTCACTATCTCTACAAGATCACACTTGATCTTGACTCACTCTCTCTCACAAAGGTAAAATGATCTTGATGTATGCTATGATACAATCAAGAGTGTAACAAATGTTACAAGACCTAACAACTATAACTCTTGTATCTTCTTGGATACCTTGAGTTCTTCTCTTGCAAATGAAGAGGAATGATAACACTTTGTATCTACTTGGATACTTTGTGTTCTTCTCTTGCTAATCAAGAGGGATGACAACACTTTGTATCTACTTGGATACTTTGTGTTCTTCTCTTGCTAATCAAGAGGAATGAAGAGGATCACTTGAGTGGATGATTGGATCACTCTTAAACAACCTAAGACTCTCCAAATGATCAAAGAAAGTTTTCTAAGTGAGGAGGGATTAGACCAGAGAAAAAGGACTGGAAAAATCAAGTTGGAAGTGTGAAATGGTCCACTATTTATAGGCAAAGAAAAATCTAGCCGTTACGTACGGACGGCTCCGTTAAATACCCCACGGCTTCGTTAAATATTTAACGGAACCTTGGAGCCGTCGGTGTCGAAAATGCTCCAGATGCTCCAAATTTTGTCTTTTAGTGGTGAAGGTTTATTTGGGGAAGTTTGGAGCTATTTTGGGGGGGAAAATAGCTGTTACTAATTCAAAATAATTTGAAATGATTTTTCCAAATAAAACATTTCTTTTTAATTCAAAAATAATTTGTAAAATATATTTTTGAAAAATGTTTTGTCACATTTATAAAAATGTGAAGTTTAGAAAAATATAATCCTTTGATCATTTGTCAAGTAGTGGATTTGTTTGTCCATACCTTGAGTGATTTACGTCGGGATGAAAATCTACGACTTTGTTGAAGCATACTTGAGGCGTCGAGAGATGTTGATGTAAGTATGCATTGATGATTTGTGTTTACAAGTAACTTGCACATTTTACGTTATGTATTACAAGTTACATGTTTGTCATTATTAAAACCGAAGAAATCGTTTAGTTTAAATATCGTAATATTTGCACTAACATAATGAAGTGGTTTTGGAGAATGTGAACAAGGAGCAGCTAGTGGATAAATTGAAAACTTTGGATGCTAAGCAGCTTGTGAAAGCTTCTGAAGTGATGGTGGAATCCATTAAAAGCTTGGGTGATGCTGCTGCTCAAGTTGAAGGTTGTTCTGCTGCTGGTAGTAGTGCAGAAGTAGCTAAGGATGATTCTACTGCTGGTGTTTTGCATCCTACTGCTGAGGTAAAAGATTCTACTGCTGGTGTTTCAGTTTCTACTGTTGAGACTCAGGGTGATTCTGCTGCTAAGATATTGGATGATGATGTTAGTCTGGCTCATGCAATACTACAACTGAAGTCTACAAAATCATCGACACCAAAACAAGTAATACAACCACAACCACCAAAAGCATCAAAGCCACCTGTTAAAGGAGTAACAATCAGAGAACCGTCTTCTCCCAAAAAGAAGGCTGCTTCACAGGAACCACAGTACAAGGGCAAGGGAAAAGCAATTTTAATTGAAGAACCTGAACCTGAAATACCAGTGGAGTTTTGGCCAAAAGAAAAGATCATTGAACATGATGCTAAGGTTGCTGCTGAATTGGCTGCTGAGTTTGAGTCTGAGAACCAGGAAGTACTTGAACAACAAAGAAAGCATGCTAAGGATGAAGGAAAGACAAAGGCCTTACTTGATGCTTGGGATGAGGAGAGAATCAAGTGTGATGCAGATGTTAAGCTTTCTAAGTTGGTGAAATAGTAAGATACACAAAGTATAGAAGAAAGAACTAATTGGTTGAAGAAGTTCAGAGTAGAAAGAAAGAAATGGTATCTTGCTGAAAGAAGAAAAAGGAAATTGCTCAAACCACCAACTGTCAAACAGATAAGAAAATTTTAAGAAAGGTACTTGAAAAACATGAAGGGATACAAATTTAAACATTTATCTTGGTACTCTGATGATACATTTCAAAAGATGTTTGAGAGGGCTAAAAGAGAAATTGATACATTTGTACCTATGGATACTGAGGAAGAGGTACAAAAGACAGTGGTGGAAAAAGAAAATGTGGAAGAGAAGGTAGAAGAAAAAGTGAAGGAGGAAAAGAAAGAGAGCTCTAGTATTGGTGTAAAGAGAGCTGGAAGAGTTTTGAAAAGTGTTGGAAGGAAGCAAAGGAAATCTGATAAGTCAGAGGCAGTAGAGCAGAGTTCGGAGTCAGAGCATGAACATGAGGAAAAAGAGCAAATATAGCAGTCAGAAAAGTCCAAAAAGGATAATGAAAAGGAAACAGCTGATCTACAACAAATGACTAAAGTTGTAGACAATGATGATGACACATTTGTTGATGTTGTTCCTTTGCAATCTAAAGCTCCTATCATTGGATGGAAAGGTGGTTATGATGGTAAAACTCCTTGGTAGGAGATAATCAGAGCTGGTGGAAAATCTCAAAGGTTTTTGACATTTTCTCAAATGCTCAGAAACTTTAATAGAGAAGATATGGAGACTTTGTGAAAATTAATCAAGAAAAAATATGGAGATTCAAGGCCACAAAATGAGTTGGATAGTGTTCTCTGGGTAGATTTAAAGATTATGTTTGAAGTTTATACTGAAGACAGAATTTGGAATGAGCTGTTCAAATGTACTAATATTAATCTTTGAAGATTGTTTCAATCATGTGGAGTTCACAGTATACTGCTAAAGGGAGGACTTCAAATTTACATGCTGGTAGAAAAGGATTATCCTCTGGCTAAGACTACACTTGATATGATGGTCAATGGAACTATTAAACTTCACATTGATCATTGGAGTCAAATGGTTGTTGATCTTCTCAGAAAAATGCGAAGACAACTGTATGGGGCAGATTATAAGAGAAAGATGAAGTAAGTGTTTGGAAGCATCCTCCTGGTGAAGGTTAAAGCTTAAAAGAAACTTGATGATTTTGAAAGAAAATATCAAGTTTAGGGGAGGATTGTTGGGTTTAGAGATGCTGTTGCTCAGGATGATACAACTGCTAAATGGAAAATTGTCTAAGTGTAATACTACTGTTGGTGATAATGATACTACTGTTAGTGTATTTCATACTACTGCTAGAGATGCTGAGAAGGTGAAGTAAATACACTAAGTAGATACTACTGCTAGACCTAAAGATTCTGCTGCTAGAGTTAGTTTCTACTGCTTATGTGCTAATGATGTATAGATAAGTATAGAAAGAATTTTGTGTATATCCTATTTAATTAGATTTATATGATGTAATACTTATTTTGTAAAGAACTCCTTAGTCAATAAAAGGAGGTTCTAGGGTTAGAGTTTAGCACGTATTATTGTTAGAGTCGATTCACTTCAAGGTTGTAAACCCTAATACTTTTGAGTATTCGTATATCTAATATATTTAAGTGTTTGTTGAGAATTTTATTGTTTGATTAATTGTTCTTATTAAGATTAAACATAAGATTTCGCATTGTGTTTAATATTGTTTCAAGTTAAGTCAGTTTCTATACTTGTTGTTTTAGATTAACATCTAAGATAACTAACAAGATCAATTGCTCAACTGGGATCAACATTAAATTTGGTAACAAAATGATTATACGCTTATCTGATGATAACATGGTTTGCTTATATGTTTATAACATACTGAACACTAATTAGATCAAAGCAAGTTGATTTGAGTATAGACATTAGTTGTGGATTTTATTTCAACTCGCTCTGCACTCTGTGATGATGCCGGAGAATTTGCGCATCACCAGTTTGTCGTATGTCAGATTGCAGCAAGCCTTTTAACCATCATCCGAGGGTATTTTAGTCATTTCACGTTTTTTAACTAGTCAAACTAACAGTCAACGAAAAATGGACCAAAAGTGTTACGGGTCGTCGGATTCTGGACAGGATCCGTTACTTTTCAAACTATTGGACCAAAATCGTTACACCCGGTAAACCACAAGGACCAAAAATGTAGTTAACTCTTTTTTTAAACTTTGCCTATATAAACCCCATCAAAAGCTGCAATTCTCTCAATAACGATATTGACATTGTATTATTCTTGTATACAGTAAAATTAAATACTTATAGATAGCAACGTACTTAACTGCCTATATAAGGAGAAAAGCACATAAAACTCAGATGAATAAAATCAAGTTGAACCAAACTATCCATCATTTGCATAGTAAACGGTCATCGATCTAGAACTTAATATGGCTGTTTAACATAGATGAACATTATACTTGGCCAGCAATGTCGTTGCCCAAAGAAGGGTATGGTGCAGCGGGAACCATGGTACGTTAAGGGTAGGTTGTCTATTTCGTTTGTTGCCCACGACTTGACCTCCTAAGTTTTGTGTGAAAGCTTGAAAATAGAAATTGTATTACGGTTGGAGCAGCCCATAATTTGATATACTTATGATGTTACAATCAATACAGGCAATTTCGAGGCAGCATTTACAGGTTACATGGTCCACGGGTTAATGTTGGGTCCATCAGTACCCAAGAATACTTAAAACAAGATTTGGACACAAATTAACTAAGTGTTAACATAAACCGAGAAAAATTCAAGTCACTAAGTGAACAGTCACTCAGTGAGTCATCTTCAGGATGCTTAAGGCGAATTCAAGAAGAAGGATTCACTACTCAGGAAGGCGGTACTCCCTGAGTAGGACTTAAGCCAAAGAAGAAGATGATGGTTCAGTGAGTGTTGGACAAGAACTCACTGAACCCCAGTCTCCTCAAAAACATTAAGTGATTGAAGACTGAAGAACTCAACGCCTGAAAGAAAGGCGTGAAGATCTGGGAAGAGTTTTAAGATAAGATCAAATCTTATCATGTCAGGAAGAAACTTTCCCTAAGACGGCTAAAAGTCATGGAGTGTCAGCCCAACCACTCCTAAAGACTTTATAGTCCATTCCCATTGGTTCTTGGAAATAACAATTACTGTTGTAATTGTCAGACATGCTTGCTTCAACAAGTTGTAGTGTTTTAATCACTTTTACTCTTTTATACTTGTGTATAAATAGGTTCAAAAGGAGAGAAGTTGAGTGCGTTTTGTACATTGAAAGCTTAGACTTTTACAAAGCAACTTCTCTCCTACAAAGAGTAACGTATCCCTGAGAGAGCTCAGTGGGTCGAATTGTTACCACTCAAGGCAAAGCTTGAGTTTAGATAGGAGACACCACCATACCTTGTCTGTTCAATCCCAAGTGTTTGTTCCGCAAAAAACTTGGGTAATAGATTCTTTGATTCATTTCTAATAAGAATTTAAACGTTGAAAAATACTTGTGTGTTTTTACTTTTACGTTTTCATTAATCTGTTAGAATTAATCATAACATTGTATTAGTCATAAACACGAATAGATTAACTTTCTAGTTAACTCTAAGTGTGTTAAGGGAACAACAAGTGGTATCAGAGCCTCTGGTTTATAAAATCTTTCAAAACTAACCAAGAGTGCTCAAGGTTTTTAAAACCAAGATCCTACTATGGCTGATATTAATGTACCCCAGCTGGTCGATAAAAAGGGTGGCAGCTATTCTGCATTTGCACCCAGACTAGAAGCTGGAAAATTTAGCAAATGGAAAAAATGTATGATTTGCTATTTAACTGGTATGGAACCTTACTACATCACCTGTATCAGGGATGGCCCATTTGTCCCTAAGACTGCTGCTGGGCTAAACAAGCCTGAGGCACAATGGACCATTGATGAGAGGAGGGTGGTCAATCAAGACCAGTGCCTTAAAAGCATCCTTATATCTTGTCTTCCTGACGATATAATGGAATCAGTCATCAACTGTTAAACAGCCAAGCAAGCTTGGGATGACTTGGTTAATAGCTTTGAGGGCCCCTCAGATACCAAGGAAAACAGGGTCATGGACCTGAAACTTGAGTATAATACTTTCAGGGAAAAAGACTCTGAAAGTCTCTCTGAGACTTATACCAGATACAAGACTTTGATAAACGAACTATCAAATGATGGTGTAGTATTATCTAAGCATGAGACAAATGTTGGCTTTGTCAACAATCTCATTGAGAAGTGGCTAAACTTCTCACAAGGCCTGAGGAATGCTAATCACATTCAGACCCTTGAGCTCCCTGAAATCTATGGGAAATTTGTCTATGAGGACAACTTGATCTCAAGGAGATATCCTGACTCAAAAGCTCTTGAGTCCAAAAAGGCCTTAACCTCCACACCCATATCAACTGCTTTTTATACTAATGGTGTTGTACAGGACTTTCAAGAGGATTCTGAGGATGAAATTTATGAAAGGACTAGTGATGAGTACCTAAAAGATCTAAACTTGGAATTCCAAGAGAGGGCACTCCTTGCTAGTTCAAAACGTTTCATCAAAAGGAACCAGTCCAACTTTTTAAAAGGAAAAGCAAATGAAACCACTGAATGCTTTAATTGTGGTAAAAAGGGTCATTTTGCTAGGGACTGTTATTCTAAAACCACCTCAGAACCCTCTTACAAATTTTCAGGAAATAGTTCCTCAGGAACTAGCAAGTTCCAACCTAGAATGTTTCAGTCGACCCAACAATTTCAAAACAAAGGTCAAAAAGACTTTGAAGCAAAATATAGGAAAGCCAAGGCTAAACTTGTAATTCTTGAAACTAATCCCTCTATATCTCAGGCTGCTCAAGCACCCAAACCTGTTCAGGCAAAGAATAAGGTTTTAGTAGCTGAAGCTTATGACTGGGATGATGAAGAGGTCTCCTCAGATGAGGAAATTAGAGTGAGTGCACTGATGACACTCTCTGAAGGTGATCAGGTGGCTGTTGGGAAAAGCCATGCAAGGAATGGAGAGTGGGTAAACATCACCATGAAGAAGGTAAACACTTTACTTTCTATGGATGATGATTCTGATTGGCAGTCTTACATGAATTATATTTGTGTAGATCTTAAATTTGTTGAGGAACAAAGGCTTAACATGTGTTCAAAATATAACAACAAGGTGTCAGAATTGAATAAATGTAGAGATGAATTGCTTGTACTAAAGCAAGCCAAATTAGAAACAATAACTCTATAAATTCAGAACACTGAAATTTTGAAACAAAACCAAGCCCTACAAACTGAACTTAACAAAGAAAAAGCTGTCATCCAAGGCTGGACCAAAAAGAACCCCAAGGTCTTTGACACTGTGGGATTAAGCTCTAAGAAAACCATTGGAATTGACCCTCTTATGGTTGATCCCAATGTGAGTCACAGTGAATTAACCTTTGTTCCAGCTGGCATATCTTTTGAGCAAGAAATGCTTCCCATGTCTAATGACTGGATTGTCAGGGACAACCTAGTCAGTAAGTTACCAAACTTTGAGATTGGAAAGATCTTGCTTCCTGAAAGTCTGGCTTTGAAAAATATGCTTGGACTTACTGAACAACTCAGTAAGCTTGAACTCACTGAACAACTCAGTAATACTGAGTCTGTGAATGAGTCTGAATCAGAATCATACCCACCACTTCCTCCACTGAATACCCTTCAGGGTGCTGCACCTGACTTAGGCCTCCCACAAATGGTCTACTCCCAACACTCTCCGAAGGAGATATCAGGATTGGGAAAATCAATCCTGAAAAGACCTACCTTTGAAGTCTCAGTCAATACTGATGACTCATCTACTTCAGTCCCTTCTGAAGTAACTACCCAAAGCCTTGACTCAAAATTTGATCAGTTGGCTGAAATGGTCAGGAAGCTAGGTGAGAAGATTGCATCTTCTGAGAAACCTTCTCAATCTAAGAAGGAACAAAAACCAGCTTCCTCAAAGACCAAACCCAAACCCTCAAAACCCCTGAAAAGATGTGAACTGTGTAACTATACCAATCATATCACTGATGATTGCTATAGAATTATTTATTGCATGGTTTGCAAAAAGGATGATCACAGGACCTCTGATCACAAAACACATTCAGTCACATCAAACATGGCAAGTCTTAAAGCTCAGTCTTTAAACTATCCTTCAGATTCTAAACAGAAACAGAAACAAAAGGCAAAGCCTTTTGCTCCTTGCCCTTACTGTGGGTTCAATGACCACCATCCTAAGGATTGTCAAATTGACAATTGTTGTGAAAATAGTGGAAGTTCCACTCATAACACCTCAGGACGTGGTAAGGCCATTCAGGCCAGTAGAGGTATGACAAAGTCAGCCTCTCAGTTCACTGAGTCTACATCAGCAATCAAATGCATAATATGTGGTAGCTCAGTCCACTCCACCACTGACCATAAATCACTTGAAAATGTTAATAAGACCCTCAAAGCTAAACCCTCCAAGAAGTGGAGTCCTAGAAAGAACTGACCCAGTTTACCATTTATGCTGAAACATGACAGGGATCCTGTTTGGCACCTTGATAGTGGATGTTCAAGGAGCATGACTGGTGTGAAGGAGTATCTGCACAAGTATGTGAAAGAATCTGGACCCAAAGTGATATTTGTTGATAACTCATCATGTCTCACTGAAGGTTATGGTTCAGTAAACTGCAATGGTATAGTCTTTACTAGGATAGCTTATGTAAATGGTCTAAAATACAATTTGATAAGTGTCAGTCAACTATGTGATGCAAAATACATAATTCAGTTTGATGATAAACAAGGAATCATCTTCAATGCTAATAAGGAAGTTGTCCTTATTGCACCAAGAAGACATGATGTTTATGTGTTAGACATGTCCAGTCTGACTCAGAATGAAACTTGTCTCTTTACCAAGGCCACTGATACTCTCAACTGGCTTTGGCATAAGAGACTCTCCCACCTGAAATTCAAAAACATAAACAACCTGGTAAAACAAAACAAGGTCCTTGGCTTACCATCTCTTGTGTTTTCAAAGGACAAACCATGCTCAGCTTGTGAAAAAGGTAAACATCACAGAGCATCCTTTAAAACCAAAACCAACTTTTCCATCAGGAACTGCCTTCATCTTCTCCATATGGATCTATTTGGACCAATTAGTCCTAGATCCATAAACCATGAGAAGTATACTCTGGTCATTATGGATGAATACTCAAGATACACTTGGGTATACTTCCTGATCAAAAAAAGTCAGGCAGCTGAAACAATTTTGTCCTTTGTCAGGAACATTGAAAATCAGAATGACATCAAAGTCAAACAGATTAGGACTGACAATGGAACAGAGTTCAAAAATTATGAACTTGAATTTTTCTGTGATGAGAAAGGTATTTTACAAAAAATTTCCTCACCCTACACACCTGAACAAAATGGGGTGGCTGAAAGGAAAAATAGAACACTCATTGAAGCAGCTAGGACAATGCTAAATGGATCAGTCCTTTCCAAACACTTTTGGACTGAAGCAGTAAAGACTGCTGGTTACACACAAAACAGATCCATCATTTTCAAGAGACATAGCAAAACTCCTTATGAGTTATTCAAAGGAAGAATCCCTGACATCAGCTACTTTCATGTCTTTGGGTGTCCTGTGTTTATTCATAATAACAAGGATCACTTAGGAAAATTTGATGCTAAAGCTGATGATGGATACTTCCTAGGATACTGACTTGTCTCAAAGGCTTTCAGGGTGTTCAACACTAGTAGACAGCATGCTGAGGAAACATTTCATGTTACCTTTGATGAGAGCACTGATGCAATCAGTGTCTCTAACAACTCAGTGGAAGAGATAGGTATTGATGAATCATCAAGATACCCTCCTGATGAACATCATGCTAATAATGGTCATTCCACTCAGTACCATGCAAATGCTGACATCTCCTATTACATCATTCCCCACAACCTTCCTTAACCAACCATAACTGAGTTTATTGAAGCACAAAATACTGATGAATTCATTCAGTCAGTACAAAGTACTCAGGTACTAAACAATCACAGTGATGAGTCAACCCACTCAGACACTCAGGATGCTGAAGAACATCATGTGCCTGATCCTGATCCTACCCATCTGGCCTCTACAAGTTCTAATCAGTTTCCAAGACCTCAGGACAGTTGGACTAGATCTCAGGATATAGAACTTGTCAATATAATTGGTGAGCCTACTGAAGGCATGCTCACAAGAAGCATGGCTGCTGAACTGAGAGCAACCTCAGCCAATGAATGCCTATTTGTGGACTTCATTTCCACAATTGAACCCAAAAATGTTAAGGAAGCACTAAAACATCCAAGTTGGGTTCAAGCCATGAATGATGAACTAGAACAATTTGACAGAAACAAGGTAATGACCTTAGTCAAATGTCCTGAAGATGTTTTAGTCATTGGCATGAAATGGGTATTTAAAAACAAATCTGATGAAAATGGCATAGTCATTAAAAATAAAGCCAGACTTGTAGCCAAAGGCTATAATCAACAAGAAGGCATTGACTTTGAAGAAACATTTGCACCAGTAGCAAGGATGTAAGCCATCAGGATCTTCCTTGATTTTGCTACATACATGAACTTCAAGGTGTACCAAATGGATGTTAAAAGTGCATTCTTAAATGGCTCACTGAAAGAAGAAGTTTATGTTCAGCAACCTCCTGGATTTGAAAGCCATGAGTTTCCTGATCATGTCTGCAAGCTTAACAAAGCCCTTTATGGACTGAAACAAGCTCCCAGGGCATGGTATGAGACTCTTTCAACCTTCTTGATCCAAATCAAATTTGTCAGAGGCAAGATAGACAACACATTGTTTATCTACAAGACAAATAATGATGTCATACTTGTACAAGTGTATGTTGATGACATCATCTTTGGCTCAACAAATTATAAACTTTGCAAACAGTTTGAAAAACTAATGGCAAAGAAATTTGAAATGAGCATTATAGGAGAACTGACTTACTTCCTTGGTCTACAAATCAAGCAGACTGATAAAGGAACCTCTATCAGTCAAGAGAAGTATGTCAAAAGCCTACTGAAGAAGTATGAGCTCAGTGACTGTGCCTCAGTCAAGACTCCCATGGTACCCCCAAACAACCTTGGTCCTGATCTCACTGGAAAACCAGTGAGTCAAACTCTTTTTAGAGGAATGATAGGATCACTGATGTATTTACTTGCATCAAGGCCTGATATCCAATTCTCAGTCTGCTTATATGCCAGATATTAATCTGACCAAAGAGAGACTCATATCACTGCTGTGAAATGGATATTCAGGTACCTGAAAGGTACTCCAAACCTTGGATTATATTATCCAAAATGTTCAGGCCTTGATCTTAAAGGATACTCAGATTCTGACTATGCTGGATGCAACATGGACAGGAAAAGCACCTCAGGCTCCTGCCAAATTCTTGGTGGAAAACTAGTTTGTTGGAGTGTTAAGAAGCAACAATCAGTTGCCATGTCCTTAGCTGAAGCTGAATATGTTGCAGCAGCAAGTTGTTGTGCAAATGTACTCTGGTTGAAAAGTCAACTCAGTGACTATGGAATTCAGTACAAGATGGTTCCCATCTTTTGTGATAACACAAGTGCAATTGCCATCTCAAATAACCCAGTTCTTCATCAGAGAACTAAACACATTGATATTAGATATCACTTCATCAGGGACCATGTCATGAATGGTGACATAGAATTACACTTCATTCCTACTGAATATCAGCTAGCTGATATATTCACCAAGCCATTGGATGAACCAACTTTCACCAGACTGAAAGCTGAACTAGGAATGTTGGATATTGAGAATCAGTCCACTGATTGACCCCATCCAAATATGTGTAAATTCTGATAAACCCAAGTCCCTGACTTAATGTGTTCTTCAGTGAGAAAGGTCACTGAACTTCAGGAACTAAACCCAAGTTCCTGAATTCTTGGTCCTCAGGAACTAAACCCAAGTTCCTGAACCCTTGAACCTCAAGAATTAGACCCAAATTCCTGAACACTAGAACCATCAGTGACTAAACCCAAGTCCTGACAATCCGGTTCACTGAATGAAAAGTCATTTAGGGTCCTCAAGAGACATTAAATACTAACTTAAATGCTCTAAGTATCTAGTTAGTAAATGTCCGAGGTTGGTAACTGAATTCTTATTTAATATAAGAATATTTGTTCTTTTGCCTTTCTGGTTTCCACCTCTGGGCCACCACATTCCCACTTGGAATTAAATGCCTCTCCAATCACATTACAGATATGTGATGACTCATCTCTGCAAATTACACTTTTGCAGAACTGCTCAACTGTTCACCTTGACTGTTGCGCCAAACCAGGGAAAGTGGAGTGTTGCCATTAAATGCGGATCCCAAAATATTTTATTCAAAACAGTTTCCAAAAATTCTTTTTGAATAAATAAAATCCGCTTAATGCCTAAAATACCCTCCACTTCACTTCCCTATAAATACCCCAACCAAAATAACAACACACACGTCTATTAGAAATTTTAAGCAAATTCTGCCCATTTTTTCTCTCAAAACTAATAGTGTGTGTGTTCTTAGGCTTTAGAAACCCAGAATCATTTGTTAACCCAGACCTACCAATACAAATGGCTTCTTCTAATGCTATTACATACGCCCCTAATGTGGATTTCATATTAGAGGACGTAGACCTCACAAAGAACAATGTGGTGGGAAACTTTTCCTATCCACAAAAGTTTCATGCTTACAAGAACGTGATGAAATATCTTCAAAACTGTTTTCTTGCAAAAGCATTTACCAAGACCCCCTCAGTCATCTACCATGACTACTTGAGGGAATTCTGGTGTATTGATGTGGCTACTAGCCCAAATGACACCAAAGAATCCATCATCACTTTCACAGTGATGAATGGGAGAAGGACCCTCTCCCTGGGTTACAATGACTTCATCAAGGCCACTGGTCTTGATTTTGCTGAGGCTTTTGAGCCCAATCCTATTGACCAAGAGTTCAAAGGAGAGTTGATATTCTTAGGACCTCATGACCCTAAACGTCCTAAGGAGTCCGCTGGAGCCTTATTAGAAAAGGCTCCAATTATCAAAACCTGGTTCCACCCAGTCTGGAGGATTCTAATGACATTCGTCATTCAGGTCCTTGGGGGGAATAAATTCTCCACTGAGCAATTGAACTCATCACAACAATTGATGTTGTTCAGTCTCTTGGAGGGTAGAAAAATAGATATCGGAGGTATTATCTTCCGAGACCTTGTTGCTAAGCTCTCAGGAAAATCTAGGCAAAAACACTTGTCTTATCCTAGGTTTATTTCCTGTGTGCTTCAGGACCTTCTTGGTTCTGACTATGTGAGGCCTGACGTCGTAGGTATGAAACCTGACATCTTACATAAGACCAATTTCACTAGTGGCATCACTGAGGTATAACCCATTGCCCTGACTAACTACATGCAAGAGGTTATTCAGGGGGAGGACACTGTTTCTCCAGTACCTTCACCTACAAAGAAGGTGAAGAAGACAAAGAAGGGTCAGTCCAGTAAGTTGGTTAGACCTAAACCACTCGCCACTGAGACTGATGCCCAGAACCAACTCAACCTTAAAAAAGGGTTGAATGTGGCCCAGACCTCTGAGACACCCACTACAGAGACCCCCCTGACCACAAAACAAAGGCCAACGGAGGTCACTGAGCAATCATCCTCAGTGTCCTCGGGCAAACCCCCTCTTCCTCATGATTCCACTGACATAAACAAGTCATTGGAGTCAGGAACCTCAACCCATTCACATCCCAATAAAGGCACTGATAAATCACAATCAGAGCCTGAGGAAGAAAAGGGTCCTATATCCTCGGTTAGGCAGCACTACTCAACTGAGAAGGGGACCCACACCCAATCACATCCCAATGAAGGTACTGAAAAATCACAGTCAGGACCCAAGGGAGTCAAGGACCCTAAATCCCCAAAAGGGCAGTACAACCCTGATGGGAAGGGGGACCACCAACCATCACAAAGAGTGCCTAGTGATACTACTGGAAAACACCCGTCAATAGTTGAAGGCGCTCAGGGGGACAAAGACTCAGAGGGATATAAACCACCCGCTGATACGGAACCCACAACCACCTCAGGTGGATCCAGTCTCTCAGGAACTGCCCCCAAAAGTCAGGCTGAGAAATCAGTTATTATGACTAGCCAGGCTGATAAAACCAAATCAGTTATTATGGCGGGGTCAGGACCTGGCCAAAACCAAGGCAAGTCCTTTTATGAGGAGGAGCCGGTTAACCTTTTGGAGTTCGAGTCTATGGGGGATGTTCAGGCTCTTCTTGATTCTGAAGATTCTGATAATGATCTCAAGGTAGAGAGTGAGGAAGAAATCTTTGAGGCTGGTGAGGATATGGAAACTGATGTACAACCTGAACAATCACATTAGTCATCTACACATCCAAGTGAAGAATCAAAATCTGAAGCTGCTGGTTCTTCGGATACTGATAACATCCTCAGCAAGTATGACAACATTCTTCCTCTCACTGAGAGACAATTGGTCAAGTTCCTGCTAAAGACCAACAAGGCTCTCTTCCAAGGTCTGACTGAAGAAATGTTTGACCAGCACACTGAAGCCGCTGTTCATTATGTCAACCTGAAGGAATCAGTGAAAGCCTATCATGATGATGTAAATGAGCACATGTCATCTATCTCCTTCTCCCTAACGAATCTTGATTACAACTTTAAACTGTTCAACGAGTCTCTCACCAACTTACAAAAGAGTGTTGACACTATTCAAGAGTCAGTGAAAGATGACCCTGAGCTAAACAAGAAAGTTCTTCAGGCTTCAAAAACTTACCAGCAACAAACTTCTCAGTTGGCTGAGCTGGTAACTGTGCTGAGATACTCAAATCTTCAGGGACTCAACTCTTTAGTGGACTCCATCCGATCTTCCCTGGGTCTTATGGAGTCCCACATGGCAACTTTGGCATCGTCTTCTTCCTCCCTGGCTTGGAATCTTGGGCCTAGGATGACTGCATTAGAGGCTTCTCAGGCTTCTTATGAGACTAAGGTCTCAACTCTTCAGGAGGACACCTCAGACATCAAGTCCATGATGACTGAGATCTATTAGGCCTTCAAAGGTCAAGCTCCCTCTAATTCAGTGAGCGAACCAACTCTTGCTCTCACTATGGGTCAGGCAACAGTTGAGGGGGGAGAAAGTCACTAAAGAACCTCCACAACCTGAACAAGAACAACCTCCTTCTCACACTGAGGGGGAGAATCTTGAAGCCACCTCATCTTCATCCCACCAAGACAAAGGCAAGGGCATTCTCACAACCATTGAGCATGAGCGCACAATCTTGGTACCTGCCTCCAAGGAAAGAAGGCCAAACCCTGATGAACCAGTCAGGGTTCCTTATGAAATCAATGGGGTGATGGAACTTCTCACTCATGCTGAAATTCAAGCTCACATGGAGAAAGAGGAGGCAATGAAGAAAGCTGGTGAAGATGAAAGGCAGAACAAGCTTGCTCTCATTCAGGTTGCAAAAGAAGATGTTGGGAATTAAATATTTTGAAGTTAGAGTATCGGAAAATACTTTAAGAAGAAGGTACTGCTAGTTCATGATCAAGGTACTGCTAGAACAAGAAGGTACTGCTAGTTCAAGTAGAAGGTACGGCTAGTAGAAAATGGTACTGCTGATCAGTGAGTCATAGAGCTGCTACAAGGATAAGATCGAAGAAGATATTATTTGTATGAGTCACTCTTATGCAAAAATAATATCTAGATATGTTCCCAGTCAACAAGTTGATGCATGTGCTTTCATTAATTCATTTGAACAACTTGAGAGATATAATCTTTCATGCGCTAGCTCGACTTGATCTTTTGTAAGACAAGTGTTGATTAGACATAAAGCAATATTGTAAGAGATCTCTTGGACTATAAAAGAGATCTTAGACTAGTGATTATATATGTGGATATTCGCTTAATTAACAACTCATATCTGTTAAGACATAGAACAAACAAAAACATATATCACAAATCTAGAAACCTAAGATTCAAGGTCTTTGTAACCCTAGTGATAAATTCAAGATCACTCGTATTATTTTGAATAATATTGAATCATTTTGGTGATAAACTTTCTTTGTTCATTGTTAAGTAACAAACCTAATTCTTCCATTTCCATAACATACATAACCTTCTAAGTGTGATTAAGTAAATTCCGCGTACTTAATCATATAAACTCAATATATCATTACACACAAAGTATACAAGGTTTAACCACCTTAACCGTGTGTCGAATCCTCTCAGTTGGTATCAGAGCATAGGTTGATATAATTGAATTAGAAGAAACAGAAATGGATGCACATGATGCTCAAACAAATGTTGCTGCAAAGTTGCCCATGATCAAACCAAATGAGTTTGAGTTATGGAGGATGAGAATTGAGCAATATTTCATGGTCCAAGATTACACTCTTTGGGATATCATTATATATGGTGATTCTTTTTCACCAAGCTATTCAGATGTTGTCCTAGAAGGTAAAACACTTAGGAAAAGAAATACTGGACCAGTTTCAAATGAAGAGAAGATACTGAAGAGAAATGATCAGAAAGCAAGAAATTTGTTGCTTATGACCATTCCTAGTGAACAAGTGTTATCTTTTAACAAGTATCTTGATGCAAAAACTCTTTTTGAAGAGATTTGTGCATATTTTGGTGGTAATGAAACTACCAAAAAGACACAGAAGACACTACTAAAGCAACAATTTGAAAACTTTACTGCTTTTAGTAATGAGTCTCTTGATAAGCTATTCTCAAGGTTACACAAGCTTGTCAGTCAGTTGGCTGTGTTGGGTGTTGAGACAGAGAAGGAAGATCTCAACATGAAGTTTTTGAGAAGTCTACCTGATGAGTTCCATACTCATGTTATTGTCTGGATGAACAAACCAGACATTGAAAAAATGAAGCTCAATGATTTTTACAACAACTTCAAAATTGTTGAACAAAGTCTTAGAAAGTTTGGAATTTCTAGTACTAGTTCTGGGAATGTGGCACTTTTGTCGTCTCCTAGTATTGGTAAGTCTGAAGAGGTAGAAGAAGTTGAAGGTATTTCTAATGCTACTTATGGTGGTCCTTCTACTAGTTCACAAAAGACTGTTGCAGGACTTGGTGATCCAGCATTCTATGTATTCATGTCTAGTCAATCTAGTGGTTCTTCTCTAAATCATGAAGACCTTGAGCAGGTTGATGGTGATGATTTGGAAGAAATAGACATCAAATGGCAGGTTGCTTTGCTTAGCATGAGGGCCAAGAAGCATTGGCAGAGAACTGGGAAGCAAATTACCATAAATGGTAATGACACTGCTGGGTTTGATAAGAAGAAAGTGGAATGTTTCAACTGTCATAGGTTGGGACACTTTGCAAAGGAGTGTAGAAGCCCAAGGAAGCAGGAAAATAGAAACACATGGTATAAGCAAGATAGGAGAAAGGAAGTTACTGTTGAAGAGCCAAAAGCTATGTTGGCTATTGATGGTATTGGTTATGATTGGAGCTCTATGGCTATTGAAGAGGAAGCACCACCAAATGCTGCTCTTGTGGCCAATGAATTTGCTCTAATGGCCTTTTCTGATTCAGAGGTAAATTCTATTCAAACTTGTACTGAATCATGTCCTAATCTTAAAGCTTATGAAGACCTTAGTAAGAGATTTGATGCTCATAAAGAAGAGCTAATTGATGCTCTTTTTAATTTAGCTAATCACAAAAGAGGTCTAGGTGTTGTAGAAAAACAAGTCTTACATTTTAAAAGTAATGAATCTAATTTTACTAATGACATCAATATACTAAAAAATGACATTAAGATCAGAGATGAGTGTATTGTTGAGTTGAATGATTCATTAGCTAAACACAAAAATGAAAGAGAAAATGTTAAGGTATCTGTGGATGTTTTGGCTCATGCCTCAGATGGATTCAATAAGCTTTGGGACGCTTAAGTAATTGATAAGGTTAATTCTGGTGTTGGATTTAAGTCTGTCCCCCCACCATATAGAGGTGTTCATTCACCTCTAGGTATTCATTTAGCACACACAGGATTAGCTAAGTTTCAAGAACCAATCATGGAATATGGTTCTAAGGCCACTAAGAGTCCTAAGATAGAAAAGGTAAGTAAAAGTTTAGATAAAACTTTATCTTATCAGGACAAGGTGTCCTTTGTTAAGAAAGGAGATGCTATAGTTGTTGAGGATAGTACAACTGATAGTGATGATGATGATGAACAGGTTATGTCTAAACCTGAAGTGGTTAAGAAAGTAGGAACAAGTTTTCCTAAGGTAGTCAAACACAATACTGGTAGGCCTAAATCGAACATTAAGCATGTTAGGCAACCAGTTAGATATTGTGAGCAATATAGAACTACAAACAAGCCTAGAGGTAACCAAAGGAATTGGAATGACCTCAAGTCTCACCAACTAGGTGATGACTTTGGTTTTTACAACAAAGCTTGTTACACATGTGGTAGTTTTGACCATCTTGCAGCTTTCTGCAACCAATGGGTAACTGGGTATGAAAACAATAGGGTGAACTACAAAAGGCAAACTCCTCACACTCACTTTCACTCTAACACTCATAGAGCAAAACCCAGAACAGTCTCAAACAAGTCTGGACCAAAAGGTCCTGATAGACAAAAAGGTCCTGCTAATACAGACAAAAAGGTACTGCCAATACAAATAAAAGGTACGGGTAGAACAAAAGGTACGGTTAGACCTTTGATGACTGTTAACCCAAAATCAACAGCTAAGGATGCAAAAACAACTTTCAAACATGCATCTACAACTGTTCTAAGGCCCATTCAAACAAAGGCAGTGGTCCACAAACTCATTTGGAGACCAAAGAGTTCAACTACAAAGTTAGCAGACTCTGCTGCTAAGCATGTGGTTCACTCTGCTGCTAAGGGAAATAGGGCAAATGCTATTAAGGCCTCAGCATGTTGGATTCTTAAATCCAATGTTGCATCAACTGTCCTTAAAAGATTAAATTACATTGATGCAAGAGGCAGATCCAAGTCTGTAATGGCTTGGATCCCCAAAGAAAACTAACACTCTTATTTGTGTGCAGGAACATTCAACTGATAAACAAGAAGATCAAGGATACTCAGATAGTGGATGTTCAAGGCACATGACAGGCAACATGTCTTATCTTTCAGATTTTCAATCTTTCAATGGAGGATATGTTACCTTTGGAGGTGGTTTTCGTGGCAAAATTTCTGGTAAAGGTACAATCAAAACTGGAAATTTAGATTTTGAAGATGTGTACTATGTACAAGAGCTAAAGTATAATCTTTTTAGTGTCTCACAAATGTGTGACAAAAAGAACAATGTTCTCTTTACTGACACTAAATGTCTTGTTCTCTCTAAGGATTTTTAGATGCCTGATGAAAGTCAAGTGCTTCTTAGAATTCCTAGAAAGGCCAATATGTATAGTGTTGATATGAAGAACATTATTCCTAAAAATGATTTAACTTGTCTTGTTGCAAAAGCCACATTGGATGAATCAATGTTATGGCATAGAAGGCTTGGTCATATTAATTTCAAAACCATAAATAAAATTGTTAAGAATGGTTTGGTAAGAGATTTACCTCACAAAAGATTCGAAAATGATCAAACATACATTGCTTGTCTAAAAGGCAAACAACACAAAGCCACTTGTAAGTCCAAGATTTTTAACTCTATTAATCAATCATTGTTTATGCTTTATATGGACTTATTTGGACCTGTTTCAGTAAGGAGTATGCAACATAAGAAATATTGTCTTGTTATAACTGATGACTATAGCAGATTTACATGGGTTTTCTTTTTAGTGTCTAAGGATGAAACATCAAGCACTCTTAAGACTTTCATAACAGAAATAGAAAACCTAGTAAGCAAGAAAGTAAAAGTCATTAGGTGTGATAATGGGACAGAATTCGAAAATAGAGTTATGGATGATTTCTGCAAAGAAAAAGGTATTAGGAGAGAATATAGTGTTGCTAGAACTCCACAACAGAATGGAGTGGCTGAAAGAAAGAATAGAACACTAATTGAAGCTGCTAGAACAATGTTAGCTGATTCTAAGCTACCTATAATCTTTTGGGCAGAGGCAATCAACACTGCTTGCTATGTTCAAAATAGAGTTTTAGTTGTGTAGCCTCACAATAAGACATCATATGAACTCTTTAATGGTAGAACTCCTGCAATAGGATTTCTTAGACCTTTTGGATGTCATGTGACAATTCTCAATACCTTAGACCATTTAGGAAAATTTGATGGTAAAGCAGATGAAGGTTTCTTAGTTGGATATTCTCTTGTTAGCAAAGCTTTTAGAGTTTACAACTTAAGAACTGAAAAAGTACAAGAAGAACTACATGTGGAGTTTCTGGAAAACAAATCCAATGTAGTAGGCCAAGGACCAAAATGGATATTTGATCTTGAGTATCTAACAAATTCTATGAATTATATACCTTTTGTTGCAGAAACTAATGATTTTTCAGGTTCACAAGCAACAAATGAGGCAGAGTTAGAAAAGGATCAACATGATGGCACAATGCCAATATGGTCAAATGCAAGTGTGGAATCAACTTCAACAAATGATGTATCTTCTTCTAGTAAAGCTAAAGGAGATGTTGAAAATGAGAACAAGGATGATGGAACAAAGGAACAACTCAATATTTAAAATATTGATGGTACTGCTGAGACAGAGCAAGGTACTGCTAGTCTCTATAAAGGTACTGTTATTACATTTGGAGGTACGGCTAGTTCATTTGAAGATACTGCTGGTCCTTCAAATTCAAGAGAAGCAGAGTTCCAAGAAGATGAAGTGGATTTGGGTAATCTTCCACCATCTTATCAAGTTCCTTCTACACCACACACAAGGATTCACAAAGTCCACTCCCTGGATAATGTGATTGGAGATGTACAATCAGGTATGAAGACAAGGAAACAATTGATGTCTTCAGACCAACAAGGGCTTCTTGATGCCCTTTATGCTTCAAAACAGCATGAAGTTTCAAACTCTTGTTTGTTTGTATGTTTTCTCTCTCAAAAGGAACCAAAGAACATTCTTACAGCCCTAGATGATTCAAGCTGGGTAGAGGCTATGCAAGAAGAGCTTCTTCAGTTCAAGATTCAAAAGGTTTGGGTGCTAGTTGATTTACCTAGAAATGAAAAGATGATTGGCACTAGATGGGTTTTTAAGAACAAAAGGGATGAAAGAGGGATAGTTATTAGAAATAAGGCTAGATTAGTAGCCCAAGGGTACACACAAGAAGAAGGGATAGATTATGATGAAGTTTATGCTCCAGTAGCAAGGATTGAGGCAATTAGGTTGTTTCTAGCTTATGCTTCATTTTTAGGCTTCACAGTCTACCAAATGGATGTCAAAAGTGCATTTTTATATGGTACAATTGGAGAAGAGGTGTATGTTTCACAACCTCCAGGATTCATTGACCCTGACCATCCAAACAAAGTATATAGAGTAATGAAAGCTCTATATGGCCTACATCAGGCACCAAGAGCTTGGTATGCAACACTTCCTTCCTATTTATTAGAAAATGGATTTCAAAGAGGAAAGATTGATCAAACACTTTTCATCAAACAGCACAAGAAGGATCTTCTGTTAGTGCAGGTGTATGTGGATGACATTATCTTTGGATCTACAAGGAAGGAAATGTGTTTAGAGTTCGAGAAGCTTATGCATGATAAGTTTCAGATGAGTTCTATGGGAGAACTCACATTCTTTTTGGGTTTGCAAATTAAACAATCATCTGAAGGCATTTTTATCTCCCAAGATAAATATGTTGCAGAAATTCTTAGAAAGTTTCAATTTGCTGATTCAAAAATGGCAAGCACACCAATGGACTCAGAGAAGCACCTTTTGAAAGATGAAGATGGAGAGAATATAGATGTACACACTTACAGATCTATGATAGGCTCTTTGATGTATCTTACATCATCTAGACCTGACATCATGTTCCCTGTTTGTGCTTGTGCAAGATTTCAAGTAACTCCAAAGGTTTCTCATTTAACTACAGTCAAGAGAATTTTTAGATATCTCAAAGGACAACCAAGGTTGGGTATATGGTATTCTAGAGACTCTCCTTTTGACTTAGTAGCATTTTCGGATAGTGATTATGATGGTGCTAGCTTGGACAGAAAGTCAACAACTGGAGGATGTCAATTCCTTGGATGTAGACTTGTCTCATGGCAGTGTAAGAAGCAAACAAGTGTGGCAAATTCAACAACTGAAGCTGAATATATAGCTGCTGCAAGTTGCTGTGCTCAAGTCTTATGGCTTCAAAACTAACTTCTTGACTATGGGTACAATTTCTTAAACACTGTTATTCATATTGATAATAGTAGTACAATTTGTATTATTAGAAATCCAGTGCAACATTCTAAAACAAAACACATTGAAATTAGACATCACTTTATTAGAGATTGCAATGAGAAAAGATTAATTCAAGTAATGAAAATTGCTTCAGAATATAATTTTGCAGATCTACTTACAAAAGCTTTTGATGTTGGAAGATTTGAGTACTTAGTAGCAAGTATTGGAATGCTTAATCTTTAAATTTTTCAAATGATGTGTTTATGTACATAAATTTTTGTTGGTACTGCTGGATTTATAAGGTACTGCTAATATATCATAAGGTACTGCTAAGCACACAAGGTGCTGCTAGTACAAATGTAAATTGTGTTATTTATACAGTTGGTCTTATGCTTATTCTAATGCAAGACAAGTACTTTGTACTTTGTTCTTTTGGTTTTAGACTAACAATTTCAGGTATGAATATGTAAACACAAAGGATGTTTTCAAGTGAAATGGAAACAGCAGAATTGAGATATTAGCTGCTGACCATAATAGGTTTATGATGGACTGAGTTTAGGAATTTAAACTCCTTAAAACTTCTTTCTTGAAACCTAGTTATGATATTTCACATTGAATTGATGACTTAGTTGATCAGATAGTAACTGATGCAACTCACTTTCTATCATTTTATACTTTCAAGTATAATGAGCAAGTCTAAGGACATCTGATAGAAAGAACAGCTAGTAAAAGTGAATCTAACACTTGTGTTAGAGGCAACAATTGCTATGAGCTGGAAACCCTGTCAAGAAAGCCTTTTGAATAGGTTTATCTTTACACAGGCAGTTATTTATAACTGAAAACATTGGTTCTCACACAACCAGAGGTTGCTTTAAACCAAAATTTTGATTAGGTGTCTGTTACACACTTAATCCTTTCAAAATGGTTGGAAGCAGTATGATTTTTCAATTCTAAAATCATGAACATACTGCTAAGGCAAAAGTTTCTTAAACAAATTTTCAAGGGACTCACAAAAACCATCCATTGATGGATCATGAGTCAAATGTCCACTGATTCACCTCTCATAGGAGTTAACACACCTAGAAGTGATGAGGGCAGCAACTTAAACTTTTAAGGAATTGATGGCTTCATGTACAATATTGTCTGACAACAAGTTCACATTGATAGATCAGTCAAAGGTACATAGTGAGATCTTCCAAACAAGGGGAGGAAACAAAAGTTATTTGCTTCAGGGGAGGTTACAATCTCAGGGAAGGAAATAAATTGCCCAGAAAAGGAAGAATAATCCAATAGAAAGAAGGAGAAGACAAGAGCATACAAGATGATGTAGAGGTTGAAAATGATAAGAATAGATCATATATTCAGAAGGGATGAAGCATTCCTAAAGGAGAAAGTTCTATCTAGATCAAACGAAGGAAAGTTTCAAATCAGTTCACTTGCAAAGGCATGCTGATAGATGATTTCACTTGTTGAAATCATTGCCTCTTACAATTCCTCCATCCAAGGAAATTGCACCATCTTTTGGTTCAATGTTTTGATATTGCTGAAGTCAAAGAAGAACAAAGCAGATCAGTTCAGAATAAGAAGAATAGTTCAGATTCATGAAGTGTTTGAAAGATCTTCTCAAGTCCTCATTTAATTCAGAAAACATGTTTGAAATGATTCACATGTTTAGGGGAGGATTGTTGGGAATTAAATATTCTGAAGTTAGAGTATCGGAAAATACTTTAAGAAGAAGGTACTGCTAGTTCATGATCAAGGTACTGCTAGAACAAGAAGGTACTGCTAGTTCAAGTAGAAGGTACGGCTAGTAGAAAATGGTACTGCTGATCAGTGAGTCATAGAGCTGTTACAAGGATAAGATCGAAGAAGATATTATTTGTATGAGTCACTCTTATGCAAAAATAATATCTAGATATGCTCTCAGTCAACAAGTTGATGCATGTGCTTTCATTAATTCATTTGAACAACTTGAGAGATATAATCTTTCATATGCTAGCTCGACTTGATCTTTTGTAAGACAAGTGTTGATTAGACATAAAGCAATATTGTAAGAGATCTCTTGGACTATAAAAGAGATCTTAGACTAGTGATTATATATGTGGATATTCGCTTAATTAACAACTCATATCTGTTAAGACATAGAACAAACAAAAACATATATCACAAATCTAGAAACCTAAGATTCAAGGTCTTTGTAACCCTAGTGATAAATTCAAGATCACTCGTATTATTTTGAATAATATTGAATCATTTTGGTGATAAACTTTCTTTGTTCATTGTTAAGTAACAAACATAATTCTTCCATTTCCATAACATACACAACCTTCTAAGTGTAATTAAGTAAATTCAGCGTACTTAATCATATAAACTCAATATATCATTACACACAAAGTATACAAGGTTTAACCACCTTAACTGTGTGTCGAATCCTCTCAGAAGAGGCTGAGAAGATTGGGATTGAGGCAAAAGACCTTGCAAAAAGGGAAGGTGGTAAGAGCTTTGTGGAAGCTCAGAATGCTGAAATGACTGCCCTCAGGCAGAGAAGGGAAGAAAGAATGAAAAGGACTGAAGAGATTAGGCAGAACAAGATTGCAAGATATCAATGGGTCATGACAAACAGGTTAAAGCCAGAACCAATCATTGATGTCAAGATTCACAAAAACTCCAAGCCTGCAATTCTAACTGTCTACAGAAGTAATGACAAGAGAGTCTTTGACTTTCATGAACCTTTCAGATTCGCAGACTTTGGGATCTCAGAACTGGATGAACTGGGTCCACTAATTGAGAAGAAGCAAAATGTTGTTGTGCCAAACCTGATGAAATCCCTCAGTCTGAGGTATAAAAAGTTGGCTGCTACACCTCAGGAACTTGGCATTCCCTCTCCTCTTCCAGCTTCAGCCGAACAGCCTGCCCCTTCTCAGTCTTCTTCAAGAAAGAGAAAGAAGATTGAAGCAGAGCCTGAGATCAAGGTCCCTGGTCTGGACTGCAACAGAGCTCTCCCTGAAGGTGTTCCATTCAGGAGGAATGTGGTCATTGAACAACCTGAAAGAGGGTTGTTCTTCACTGATGAGTTCGGAGACCCAGCCTTTCAGAGGTGGAATGATATTGATCTATCAGGGATCAAGGCAATGATGGGTTTCCTCATGATGGCCTCTCCAATCAAGAGTCCTGAGAATGTGAGGTTTTGTCAAGATCTAAAAAGAAAAATCTGAGAGCACCCTGACCAACATGAGCTACAGTCAAAGAAGCCTAAGCTTGAAGCCCTTGATATTAAGTTGAACTGATGAATCTGCTTGAATACCACCACCACCTTTTTGTACTTTGTTTTGATAGGACTTGTAATGATATTAATAAGATGATGTTTTTATTATTTCAGTGTCCTTATTTACATTCTAGTACATTCAGTATGAGTAGAAGTCATTAGCTCACTCATAACTGATCAAAACACTTAGGAATAATTTATATCAAAATAAGGGGAGATTGTTGGGTCCATCAGTACCCAAGAATACTTAAAACAAGATTTGGACACAAATTAACTACGTGTTAACTTAAACCGAGAACAATTCAAGTCACTGAGTGAACAGTCACTCAGTGAGTCATCTTCAGGATGCTTAAGGCGAATTCAAGAAGAAGGATTCACTACTCAGGAAGGCGGTACTCCCTGAGTAGGACTTAAGCCAAAGAAGAAGATGATGGTTCAGTGAGTGTTGGACAAGAACTCACTGAACCCCAGTCTCCTCAACAACATTAAGTGATTGAAGATGAAGAACTCAACGCCTGAAAAGAAAGGCGGGGAAAATTGGGAAGAGTTTTAAGATAAATCAAATCTTATCTTTTCAGGAAAAACTTTCCCAAGACAGCTAAAAGTCATGGAGTGTCAACCAACCACTCCCCAAAGACTTAATACCATTCCCATTGGTTTCTTGGAAAGACAATTACTGTTGTAATTGTCAGACACGCTTTTCTTCAACAAGTTTTTAGTTTTTTAATCACTTTTACTCTTTTATACTTGTGTATAAATAGGTTTTAAAAGGAGAGAAGTTAGTGTGTTTTGTACATTGAAAGCTTTTAAATTTTACAAAACAACTTCTCTCCTACAAAAAGAACGTATCCCCGAGATAGCTCAGTGGTCGAATTTTTACCCCTCAAAGCAAAGCTTGAGTTTTGATAGGAACACACCATACCTTGTCGTTCAATTCCAATGTTTGTTCCCAAAACACTTTGGGGAATAATTCTTTGATTTATTTCTAATAAAATTTAAACGTTTAAAAAAAACTTGATGTTTTTACTTTTACGTTTTCATTAATAGTTAGAATAAACAAACATTGTATTAGTCTAAACTAATAGATTAACTTTCTAGTTTAAATCTAAGCTGTTAAGGGAACAACAGTTAATTAACTTAATTTTATTGAAAGAAGCAAAAATATATACTCAGTATTAAAATAAAATATGAATAATTCTACAAAATTTATTTCCAAAATTTTGTAGACAGATATTTTTAGGGGCTGTCAATGATGACATGGGGGTACTGGTTAAACCGTATTTATTAAACCAAACTTTTTTTTAGATTAAAAAAAGCATTTAATGCATATTAATGAAACTTATAAATTACTATAATTTAAAAATATTTTTAATTAAATAAACTCAAAGTTTTTTTT
>CP139509.1:194647299-194841329 GCA_021014915.2 Artemisia tridentata subsp. tridentata | reverse complement strand
TTGTATCGACCTGGAATAAGTACAAATTTCAGAATAGAAGATGCGTCGCATCCTTAACCAAGGATCGCCGCATTAAAAAACTACAGAAAGTTTTAAAGTAAAAAATAAAAATGCAAAAAATTTAAAATAAGATATGACCAGTGCAGGAGATGCGTCGCATCTCAGGATTGAAAACCGTCGTATCTTCTGGGGGCCTGACTGCCCAAAAAAAACAAAACAGAATAGTAAAAATTTTCGGGGTTGTCCCCCCCGGTCAAAACTTGTCTTTATTCCAGAGTCTTCAAGTTAGACCACGTTCAGCTCCTTAATACCGATCATTGAAGGAGTCGAAAGCATCGCGCTCCCTCATCGCCAATTCATAATATTAACACTCCTTTTTTCTTTCCTTTAAATTTCCACCGCCATTTTTCCCTTTAATAACTGTATAAACAAAGTTCGCCCCTTTTCGGGCAGAGATGACAAAATGATTAACGGGAAATTCTTATTATCATAAAGGCATAAATAACAAGGTGGGGTGGTAGTTTAATAAACACATCATTATTAAAAACCCGTATGCTAAACAAATTCTCCTCCCTTTGTTAATCACTACGCAATCATACCACTAAAATCATCAAAATTTATTAACAATATCGCCCCTAATTTTTCGGTAGGTACATTAAGGTAAATAAATTCCTCGAAGTTCTCTTTATTAGGTTTATTTTAAGTTTTTTTGAATGTTTTTCCCCATAACCCCCTACTTCAAGATGAGGTCCATACGCTGTCGTAATCCAAAGCACTTTAGACGCCTCTAATTATGTTTTTTAACGGGAATTTTGGGCACTTATAGACTATTTTATTTTTCCCCTACCCTTAATGAGATTTTTTTTTTAAACACTTTAAATTTTAGCAGGGGCGGTAGACAAGAAAGGTCTTCCAAGGTTTAAAAGGGAAAACTTAACATCCTGGGGGGCATATCTAATATAACAAATTTCTACAGGGAAAACAAACTTCTCAATCTTAACTAGCACATTATTAGCAACCCCTTCGGGTCTTTTTAAAAACCTTTTATCAGCCAATTCAATAAGCAACTTAATTGGTGCTAATTTTCCTAGTCCTAGTGTAGTGAATGTTTTAATGGGCATTACACTAACGCAAGCTCCTAAGTCAGCTAACACATTTTTTTGAAAGATATATCTTTAAATTGAACAAGGTAAAGAAAAACTTCCGGGGCCCCTTTTTTTAGGGGAAAGGGCAGAAAGGCCCGGGTTGCGGGAGCTCTCTTCTTTCATTGTAATTTTGATCTCCTCTTCAATCTTCGTTTTCTCTTTGAGTAACCCCCTTTAAAAAACTGATTGAAGAATTAAAAAAAATTTGGGGGCTTTGCAGAAACATTCCCTTTTCATCGATCTTCTAGGTATTTTTGGGTGTGACTTCCTCAGTAGTGCTTATGGCCTTGACATTTTCCCTTTTGGGGTTTTGGTTTCATTGAGCTGGGTAAACTTCCAAAACCCCTTTCTTGAAGAACTTTGCTCATTTGACCAATTTGTTGTTCCAAGGCTTTGATCAAAGGGCTCCTTGATTTCTTGTAATAGTATCCGTTGAGGCCCCCGGATTTTTTTGATCATACATGTTTTCTTCATGTCTTTTAGCAGCATCGGCCATAATTTGCTTTAAATGTCATCTAAAGTCTCCCCTCCTTTCTTGAAAAGGGGGGATTAAAGTTTTTTTCTTTTGATAGTATCCCGGAGTTGCTTCCCAAAAACTTCCTGAAGGTGGGAATGGTTTTTCCAAAATTTGTGTGTAGTATGCTTTTTCAAAAGTCTCATTTTCCCATTTTTTATTAGGGAAATTTTTAGTGTAGTGAGGTCCTTTCCGCATTTTTTCACATCCAATTTGGGGCAGCAAAAACCCAATTTTTCTAAACACACTTCTTCATCTCTCAATAATTTTACCAATTGAGCTTGAATAGCAGCAAACCCCAAAATTAGTGCTGCTCTTAGATCTATAAGGTCCCCCTCATGCCATTTTTGAGAATGATCACAGCTTCGGATAAACTTTCCTAGCATTGGCTGCACTCAATTTTAGGGACAGCTCCCCTTTGCTCCAAATTTTTTTTCTAGTAGGCACTCCAATTTTCCTTTTATAGAAAAAATATTATCTCCTCATTTCACTTAGATAATGTTGAGGGCATTTTTATCAATAGGTCTTTGAATCGTTCGCAAAACCCTTTATAAAGAGTTTCATCCCGGCCCCTTGCTTTAAACTGTTGAACCTCCATCTTTTTAGCGGTTTTTGCAGGGGGACAATTTCTCTTCAGGAATTTGCTCTTCAAATTTCCCACGTTGTGATTTTAACTAGCAGGTTCATTCCTTAGCCACTTATTTGCACTCCTTTAAAACGAAATTGGGAAGATTCTTACATGAGTTGGGTCGCAGATACTCCTTCTATAGTAAACAAATCTGCAATCCCCGAGGGCCTTTTCAACATGTTTTATTAGCACCCCTTTATGTTCCATCCACTGAAAAAACATTTTTTCCCTTTCTTTCCCTTTAGAAACTACCCCTTTAACTCAAACTTAACTTTTCATCAAACTTTGGTCTAGCAACCCCCTGAAGTTAATCACACGGGTTTTGTTCATGTTTTTCCTCCATAGTTGTGGGTTTTTTGCCATTGTTTTTTGTTTTTACTTCCTCTTTCTCTTCAAAAAATAATCAAAACTCGAACGAACTTGAGATATCAAAGCTTTTTGTGTTGAAAAGCCTTTTTTAAACGAATGAAAGGGGTCGTTCAGGGATCTTCGAAAGGTTTTAATCAAGTTCTTAGTAGAACTCCTGGTCATGCACTTTCCCGAAACTATCACAAAAAACATCAGTAGGGAAAGTTTTAAGAAAGTAATATATCAGAAAATCAACAACAAAACGGAATACCGGGAAAAATTTTTAAATTACTGATATCTGCAGACCCATGCGCCGTATCCAAAAAGTTGGGTACGGGCCTATCTTATAATCGTTAAAATTTAATCAGACTTTATTCAGAAAATAATACGCCCCCTTAGAATTTTGAATGCTCCCTATCAGTTTAAATTTTTCAAAAATCTATTATACTTTTAAAATTAAATGCTCGTATTAACAAAAATTAATGCGCCGTATTTTTGTTACTTTTAAAATACAAGATTTTTGATTCAGAAAATGCGGGCCCTATCGAAAAAGATCGATGCGGTATCTGTTTAAAAAATTTAAAAACTGTTTTTAATTAAAATAATAATACGCCGTATCTGCTAAAGCAGATGCTCGTATGGCGTTATCGTTTAGGGAAAAAATTTTTTTTAAAAACAGATACCCGTATCTTGGGGGGAAAAATGCTTTGGAAACGAAATTTTTTAAACCCCGGGTTTTATTTTATAAAAAAAATTTAAAAGCAATAACCCCCGTATCTATAAAAAGATGCGCCGTATCGTTTTTAATTAGCCCCAGTACAAAAATAGCAGAATACAAGAAAAATACCCGGGAAAAAAAAAACAAAAATAAAAACAAACCCAAAAAAAAACACAAATAAAAACACACAAAAACCCAAAAAAACCAAATAATACAATGAATGCAAATTAACTAAATACAACAAGTTTGCGGTTAGAATAAAAATTAAAAAGAAAAACCTAATTAAAATTTCTAATCAAAATTTTCAGATAATAACAATTTACTCCCCCCGGGAGCGGGGCCAAAAACTTGGGTGCGCGTGTGCTATTGCTCTAATTTAAAACCCACGGGATGTCGTTTTTGGGTTTTTGCAATTAAATTTAAAAATTTTAAAATTTTTATTTAGCCACTTATCAATAACACACACACTTTAACGAGCAGTGTACCCCCGTCAATATGAATATAATGGTAAATAGAGTGCCCACCAGATCAATGCTCACAAACCAAGGTTTCAATCACAAATAAAATCACCAAAGACACAACATAAAATTTAAATTTAAAGGGGAAAGAAATTTTTAAAGGGTTGAAGGCATGATTAAATAAATCCAAGCCTATCAATCCTGTTTAAATTAAAAGTTACAAACAATAAAACAAAATACTTAATGAATTGAATACATGCGGGCCTTCTTACCTTTTTGATCTTCTTAAAGGTGTGTCTTGTGCTGCTACTTCGTCTAATTCGGCTTGGGGTTTTGGGGTCTTGGGTTTTTTTGCAAATGTCAATCCAAAATTAAATTGATTTTGGGGGGTTTTTAATTTTCTTCTGGGGGCTAGATGGGGCCATAGGATAATAATGCGGCGCAGACTTATCTTCGCGGGGGGTCCAAGATTAAATATTCGGAAAAATTTGTACACCGTCAAAGATCGGCGTAACTCCTTCTTGATGCGGCGCATTCCTTTGCCGTCTTGGATTTTTTACTTGTAAATCTTATAAGATGCGCCGTAAAAAATAAGTAGGATGCGCTATCTGGGGAGAATGGTCTTGATCTTATACATTTTAGTAGACTTTTTAACTTCTTGCTTGTTTTGCTCCTAATTAGTCCAAAATCGCCAATTTCACATAATCTTGTTTTACCTGAGAATTACAAAAGAAACATTAAAGTATCAATCCACGATAAAATTTAAAAAAACAATCAAATAAATAGGATAAAATGATGGTAAAAAAATTACTTATTTGACTTCACATCGATTTGCTCTTAACCGAGTTTGGGTTTCATCGAGTTTGGTGATTTTTTGATACCAGTTTGTCAATTTAACCGAGTTTGAAACAGTTTAAATTTTTGGACTTAAGCAATTTTTGATTTCTCCGGTTTTTATGTAAAATCCTCCGGGTTTAACAAAGAATTCTCCCCAATTTCTAGAGTAAAATCCCAGAGTTTCTTCACGAATCTCGCCGTTCAACAAACAATCAAAAACAAAAACCGTTATTACCTTTAAAGATCCTGAAATCCACAAGTTACTTCACAATTCTCAACCACCATATAATTACAACTTCTCAATCAACAAAACAACAGTACCCCTCAACAACCATTTCACAGCAATATCCTCAACAACATATCAACCACCATACCAACCCAGACAACAACTCAAAAGTTCATGCATCAAAATCAATTCCCCACAACAAAAACTTTTTCCACAACCAATGCAAAAAACCAACCATCTTCCAAGAACCCCTGGTTTCCCAAATGTGTGAAGCCATAAGTAGTCAGCAATCGAGGCTGAACAAGTTCTCAAGACACACCCCCTATCTCAACACCTGGAAACTATGTGCATGGGCCATCTTTTTTTCCCCCGTTTCATTGAACTAAGGAAACCCACAGAAATATATGAAGAAATCATTATTAATGGACCTATCCAACACCTACAAAAACCTTTCCCCGGGTGATCCAACCAAGTTTCCCAAGAAAAGCGACAACAACCCCCACCCTCTAACTCAACTAACTGAAAAAACAATCCTACAACAAGATGCCAAGAGCTGCCATGTTTTATATACTCCAAGGGTTTCCCCAATCCTATCTTCGGGAGTATTGATGCCCAAAAGACACCCAAAGGGCTATGGGGGAACGTACATCTTTTTTTGGGAAAGGGTACTAACTGAAAAAAGGGGACTGGAATCAAATTTGACATGGAATATACACACTTCATGATTGAACCTGGGGAAAACCTTGGAATCATACTATCATCTCTTTACCAACATCATAATGACTTGATCGCCACAACATTCCCTTTAACCAAAGATTGCTATCAACTCCAATTTTTTGGGACCCTCGGCCAAAAAAATTTGGAAAAATACTACATTCGTTCGTCAAGCCAAAAAGATCAATGACTTTTTATGGTTTTATATGATTACCAAAAACAACCCCAAATCTGAAGTTATAAGGATCGAGTTGCACTGGGGGTTTCTCACCAGCCCCTACTCCAAACTTACTTGCTCTCTGGCTCAATCACATTTTGCACCAAATCGGGATTTGTTCCACCCCCAACAACCTCACGGGGTTTGCATCACAACCGCCCAAACCAAAATTGTTCCTTTTGAAGCACCTCCTTCAATCCTGATAATCAACCGTTCAATACGACAACACTGTTTACACAGTACTCAAATATTACACGATGAAGATATGCCTTTAAATCTCTGAATAAGGTTTTGCACTGATCGCCCCGTGCATTCGCAAATTCTCTAACAAGTCGAACAATCGTTTGAGATTTTCATCGAATACAAGAAATTAAGCAGTCAAAATGATGGAAAGTAGAATTTTAGAATGGGTCTTCGGGAGGTTTGGCCAGGAAACAGGGGAATTCTGGTGGGCAAGCTTTAGTTCGGGAGGAGGTAGTCGAAACAGCATGGGTAACAATCAAAAAAGGGAAATCATTTGCTGAAAAAGGGGAAAGGGATTGCTAATACTCCCATCACTTGCTACAATTGTGGGGGAAAGGGTCATAGGCTAACGCATGCCCCAAACCGAGAACAAGGGTGTGCATATCATAAAGAAGTTTTTTCTCATGGCTTGGGAAAAGGAAAAAAAGGGAAAGGGGGTTTTTTTGGACAAAAAGGACAGGTTTTAAAAGGCAAATGCCTACTCCGATGAGAAATGGAGGATCTGGGCTAATGTTTGCAGTCATTTTAAAGGGGCCAACATGCAGGTGATAACATGACCGAGACAGGCCCGGTATTTTGACTTAGATGGTTACCCGGGGTTTCTGAAGCATTTTCCCCTAATTCATGAAATTGCAAAAACCACTTAACAAAAATCTACACAAGAAATTTTCCCCCAACATGCATCCCCCAATTCTCTTTTTTAAAACAAAAAATTCAAATAAACACGGGGGTTTACCTTTTGATGGGGGAAAAAAATTAACCCAGTATTTTTTTTTTTGATACCCTTTTTGACGATAAAATTTCTGAACATCTAGAGCAAAATACTTATAAAAAATTCAATTCAGAACTCATACCTTTTTGATTGCCCCCAAAATCAAAATTTAAAAATGCAACATAAACCCAAATTTTAAACAAATGCATATTTTAAAAAAAAAACTTAAAGGGCCCAAAATTGCCTGTTAAAAAAGGACCTTGAGTCTACAAGCAACCCTTTTTAAATTTTTAAAAAAACCAAAAAAAAACGTGAGAAAATTTTTTTATTGCTTCCAAGGGTCAATGTAAAAGTAAAAATTTGGAAACTAAAAAACAAAATGCCCCTTTTTCCCAAAAAAAATAATTTCACAAAAGGAACAAGAAATATTTTTTTTCAAAAAAAGGTTGACATTTCCAATCAAATTTCCAAAACCCCCAAAATAATTCAACTTGCAAAAAATTTTTTTTTGAACACAAAAACCCCAAGGAAAAAGTGTCGATTCATATTTTTGAAAAAAATTGTGACATTGGAACAAACTTAAGGATTTTAAAAAACGTTGTTTAAAAAAAGGGGGTTTTAATTTTTTGTAACCTTTCCCCAAAACAACTGTCAAACCAACCCGGGGGGAATGGATTTGCAATCAGATTGAGAAAAACCTTTTTTTAAAAAAATTTTAACGAGGAAACCCCTAATTTTTTACGTGCAATTTTTTTTTTGATAAAAATTTTTAAAAAGGGGGGTTGTTTATAAACTAAAAAAGAAAAAACATGATACCCCAGTGTCGATCAAAGATGAGTCTGAAATTTTAACAAACCATACGATTTTTCAAAGCCCCCTCATATTAAAAAAAAATCTTTTTTATCAAAAAAAGAAATCTTAAACCGGGGCCTTTTAAATGAAATAAATATTCCCCTCTAAAGGGTCCTTTACTACTGTTCAAAAATAAAAGGCCCCCTTTCCAAAACCAAAAGGGTTTTAAAAAGAAAAAAAGGGGCCAAAGGAAAAAGTCGCATCTTAAATTTTTAAAAAAATTTTTTGAAGACATTCAATTTTTTTAAAACGCTATTGAAAAAATTCTGAAATCAAAGTTTCCCCTTTTCTCTCCCCCTTTTTGAAAAAAAAAGCGAGAATTTTTTTTAAAAAACAATTTTTTGCCATTGGGGCCCCCCTTTTTGGATTTAAAAAATTTTTTCAACACAAGCACACTAATAACCACTAATTAAACCTAATCTAAGATATAAAGCAGAGAGGAAAGAGAAGTGGAAGGTCATTATGATAATAAAAATGTTAAAATTTTTCCAACCCCCCAAAAACCCTTTTCTCCCTTGAATGGGGGGGTTTTTTTTTTTTTTTACAAATGCATGGGCTTGTCCCCCCAAATTTAACATACTTAAAAAAAATTAAATAAATAAACGCCCCCAAGCCCGGGGGCCCTTCTACACAGGCGGGCCCCAAAAAACCCCAAAAAAAAACCAAAGAACCTAATTACAAAATGATCAATTTTTGTTAATAAAAACCCCTTTCCCCCAAAACCCCTTGGACTATCCTGCCAATAAAAAACCCACGAGACAAAATTAGGCAAAAAAAACAAATAACTCTATTATACTAAAGGATTACCTAAAAAAAAAACCCCTTTCCCCCCCATATCTGTCCCCCCCGATAGCAAAACCACAATAGGTTTTAAGGACCCTAGACGCAAACCAAAAATGCAAAATTTTTTCATTGGGAAAACGTAAGCCAAATAAAAACCCCCCCGCAAGAACCTTAAAAAAAAAGGGCTAGGAATGTTATAAGGTCGGTTTTTTTGGTTTTTTTTGGGGAGAGGATTTGGGGGGAAAGAATAAGGTTAAAAAAAGGGGGTATTTAAAGAAAAATTTGGGGCCCGTTACACGATCATTATATTTTACTTTTCATACTGTTATTTTACTGTTAATGGGAAAATATTCCCCCCATTAAAATAGTACTATTCACAGCCCCTTGGTTTTTTTGGGGGAAAGCCTTTCAAATTTATTCCCCCTAGTAGGAATAAAATGACCAAACTACGTTCCCTTAATCCCCGAAGGAAAATTTTCTTAACAACCCTTTTTTGGGTTTAAGGGGAAAAAAAACGGGGGACAAAAAAATTAACCAAAAATTTTGGTTTAAAAAGACATAAAGATAAAAAAATTTAAAATTTTTAATTTTTTTTTTAAAATTTGGGGGCCTTTTTAACCCCTAAAAAAACTCCCATCGTAAAAAAAATCGTTTTACGTTTAAAACCACACTCATTTTCCCCAAAATCTGAAGGGGGTTAAAATAAAAAGCCAAACTCTTCCCCATACTTCTTTTTTTTCCCAACCTCTCAACCAACATAGACAATCACGGGACAATTTCCCCCCTAACCGGGGGAATACTGTAACCACTGTGAAAATCCCCACATTAAAATAAACTATCTCTCAAGTTTTTATCCTTTTCTACGTGTAATTTTTTTTTTAAAACTTTTTCATAACTATTAATTTTATGTGACGAAGATCACATCCCGTAAACGTTTTTCCCTCCCCCCCAAAACCCCCACAAACATAATGTTTTTTTTATAAAAAAAATTTCATATGAAACTTTAAGAAATCTTTTTTGTCTTTTAAAACGTTAAATTTTAACCCCGTACGTATATAACTAAATTTTTCTTAAATTTCCAATAAACCCTAAACTACTAAAAAAACCCCAAACATGGATAACAAACCCCCAAAAAAACTAAAAAAAAAACTCATTAAAATAAAGTAAAAACATCTAAAGCCCAAAACCCTAATTCTACTTTAACCCCTTGATAAAACCCAATTTTTCAAAAAACTATATTTTATGTACAAATTTAAAAAAAAACTAATTTATTTATATAAGATTTTTAAAAAATTAAGTAAAAAGTCATTTAACCCCAAAAAAAATTTTTAAAAGCATAAAACAAAATATTAATAAAAACCCTAATAAAACCCAAAAATAAAATTAAAATTTTAAAACAAAATTTTCAAGTCTTTCATACATAAGCCAAAAAATTAAAATTTTTTTTAAAACTCACAAATTTTAAAATAAAAAGTCTCAAAAAAATTTTAAAATGTAAAAAAATTTTTGCCCCAAAGCAAAAAATTTTTCCCAAAAAAAACTCATTTATATATTTTTTTAACATAATAAAAAACTAACATAAAATTTATAAAAATTTAAAAACCCAAAAATTAAAAAAAAATTTTTTTTATATTTCTAAAAAACCCCAAAAAACAACTTTTATTAATTTTTTTACAACTCTTAAAGCACAAACCAATTTTTTCCCTTTTCCTTTATGTGATCCCAATTGAGCTTCACGATCTTTTAATTTTTTTTTAAAATAAAACCCAAAAACAATCGTACAAAAACGACCCCTTTATTTTTAAAAACAAATTTAAAGGGGGGAACTTAATATTTGATTTAAAAAAGAATTAAGCCAACACGAATTATCAAACAACACTTCCATATATTAATACGATTGCCCCAAAAACAAATGGGGGTTTCAAAAAAACCTTTTAAGTTAAAAAATAATGAAACGTATACAACCCCAAATACGAAAAGGGGCCCCCGGGGGTTTTTCAAGATTTTTTAAAACCCAAAAAAAAAATTCTTAGGGGTTTTTTTCCCCAAAATTATTTTAACAAACAAAACAAAATCTAATAAGCACAATAACAAACTGGGGACAGAGTTTCCCTGGGGTGAAAACAGAGTTAAAACTTTGCTTTTTAAACTCAATCCACAGAGTTAAAAAATAGCAGATTTTTTAGTCAAAACAGCAAGCACTAACAAAAACAGCAGAGAAAAAAATTAGTGTTTTGACGAACAGCAGCATTTTTAAAACCCCCCCAACCCCCCCCAAAAAACTTTTTTTTGCCCCCAAAAAACATCAATTTCCTTTTTAAACCAGCTAACCCCCAGGAGGATTTTTCCAAAAAACCTTTTCTTTTTTGGGGAAATCTTTGTTCCCAAAACTTCCATATTTCCCTTATCATTTTTTAAGCCTGATCACCCCGAAAAAAATTTTTTTTTAAAAGTAACCCCTTCCAGGTTTAAAAACCCCCCTGAGTAATAACTTTTTTTGTTTTCCCCAAAAGGGTTTCCTTTCCCCCACAAAAATGTAAAACCTTAAACCCCCTTAAAAAAACCTTTTATGTACTCCACAAGATTTATAAAAACCCCCCTTTTAAAAATCGGGGGTTAAAAAAATCCTTCCTTTTAAGATCCCTCTTATCGGGGTAAAAATTTTCTTCAAAAAATAATAGTAATTCCCTTTTATATATCCCTCTGGTCTCTGATCATTTAAATTTTTTTATACAATCTCCACACCCCGTATCCCTTAAAACCCCACCCCTAAAATGTAGCATCGAGAAAATCTAACAAATCCAAACCCCAAAAATAAAATTTAAACCCCAAAACCTCCCAGTAAGTTCCTTTTCCCTCCCTGATTTTTTGTGAATAAATATGATTGAATACTGGTACCCAAAGGAACTGCATTTACTATCACGGGGTTTCCCTTTTTTTTTTCATACTTTAATCCCATTGTTCTTTTCATATCATCAGCGGGGGCCCCCCCTTCAAGATAAAACTCTTTTATTTCCCCTTTTTTTTTTGAGTCACTCACACCAATACTGATTCTTCTCTTTTTCCCCACCCCCACCTGCTTTATTCTTCTCCCAAAAACTCTTTATACCAACAAAAAGGTTTTTAAAGGTTTTCCTTTTTCAACTATTTTCCTTTTTTTCTTTCTTAACACAAAATACTTGGCCCCCATTTTAACTTTTTCCCCTGGGGGATTCATATAAGCATTTGTGCTACTTTGATTCTTGAAAACTCTTTAAATTTTCCAGCACTTTTAAAGGGTTTTAAAATTTCCTTTTCTCCATCTTTTTTTTAAACCCCCCAAAATTTTCTGCTTACTTTTTTTTTAAAAAATGGTTTAAACCCCTTCAATTTCCAACTTTTTCCATATTCCTCAGTTTTTGCTCAAAAAAGTTTTCCTGTTCCTTTTTCTTTTTGGTGGTTTTTCACCTTTTTAATTCTTTCTTGCAACCAAAACCCCCTTTTTTTTATTCCCACAATGGCAAAAGGGAATCCAGTCATTAATACCTTCCCCCTGAAAAAAAAATTTTCCAAAATCTCTTTTTCACCTCTCCAATGCCATAGAAAGTTTAAAACTTTTTCCCCTGTTTTTTTTTCCCCAATGTAGCCATTTTGGGGTTTAAAAATTTAATTTTTTTCCAGATTGTTGCTTTTGTTTTTCCATTGCTTTATCATACAAAATTTTTTTTTCATCAGCAACCCTCGATTTCTTCTGCATCCCACCTTTCTTGCAAATCCCCGGGCCCCATTCCTCAATTGGAAATTCTTAGGCCCCGGAAAGGGTTTTTCAAGTTTTTCCCCCAACCATTTTTCTTCCCTTTAAAACCCTTGTAGGGGGTGGTTAAAAAAGGGTTTTTCTTTTGGGGCACGGGTTTTCTTGGGGGAAAAACCCCCTTTGGGGTTTTGGGGCCCTTGAGACATCACTTTTTTGGGTTTTTTGGTTAAAGGTTAGCAGGGGGTTGTTTTGTGGTTGGGGTAAAATTTTTTTTTTGGTGTAGGTGTTTTTTTCCAAAGGGGGAAGCAACACTTGGGCTGGGGGATTGTGTCTTCATAAAAATTTACCAGAATTTTTTTTAGCCCCATCAGCAGAATTCCTTCTCCCACCACCCCGAGTTTTCTCCCTTTTAAAAGTAGAGCAACCTTTTTATTTTTTCCTTTTTAACCTCCCCTAAAACCTTTTATCCCCCCCCTGAACCCCTGCTACATTTCCTAAAACATTCCTCCCCTGTTTGGAAGCCCCTTTTCCAAACAGGTTTTTTAAAACTTTCAACTGGGGAAGTCTTGATTTAAAACATCCCCTCAGAGGTTTTAATCCTAAGCTTTAAATCTTCTGATTTCAGCACCCTGAAAATTTTTTACTGCCCTTTTGCTCCTTTCCCAAGACCAATGACCTCCTTTTCCCCTTTTAAAGGTATCCGAAAATTTTTTTTAATTTTTTTCATGAAAATCCTCACAACTTTGGGGCTGTGAACCCCGACCCGAGGGGTTTGATCATTTGGTTTTTTCATTGTGAAAAAGTGTTTTAAAAACCCTCAAACCCCCCTTTTTCAATTTTTAATCTACCCCCCAACACTTTGACCTGGTTCCTTCCCCCAGGGGTGTATCATGGCATTGTCTTTTTTTACATCAATGTCCATAAAATTTATGTTTTTTCCCCCTTCCCATCACTTTCGAGATGTTTTTCCTTTTTCCAAGGGGGAATCTTGGGGCCAAACTCAAATCCAACCCTGGGGTTTAACATTTTGACCCCCCATATTAGCCCTTTGGCGGGGTTAAAAACATTGTTTAAAAGGTTTTTTTGAAACCCCCCAATAAATTGCATGGCGAGGCCCCTTTAAATATTTTAGCACGGGCCTGTTCAACAGAAAAAGGGGAAAAATAGTCCCCCCCCCCCTTTTCCCTTTTCCCTCAGGGGACCTACATCCCTTTTTACCACCTCATCTGCATCCATACTGACATTGGCCCCAGGTGTCACAATGTCCTCTTGTTGTGAAGCCCTAGGTGATTGATTTTTTGGGGGGTTTTAAAAGGATGATGATACATTTAAACTTTAGATAAGGGGGGGATGGGGAAAAACTGTGGGAGTTCCAGCCTCTTCATCCTCATGAATAGCAGCCAAATTCCAACGGGGGTTTAGAAAGGGGTGTTTGGGGCCCAAAAAAAAACCTTTCCCATTTTCCCCCCTTTAAAAAAGCAAACATCTTGATTTCCCCTTCGGGCCCATGGCTAAAAGTTGGTATGGCTCAAAGGTTTTTTAGTTAGGGGTTTTTTATGAGTTGTAAAACCTTGGGGTAAAAAATAAAAATGCTTTTTAACATACCCCTTTATCCCTTTAAAAAAACAGGGGTGAAAAACCCAAAGGTTTTTCCTTGGGGCCAAAAAAACAAGGCCAGGGTTTTAGGAGCACAACCCCCTCCACCCCCCCACTTTGGGGAAAAAAGCAATCCCCGAAGAGTAGGGGAAAAAAAATTTTCCCAAAGTGAGCAAAAGAAGACCTTTAAAAAAGGTTTTTCCCGTATTTTCGGCCCCCCTCCCCCCAATTTTCCCCCCAAACCCCCTTAAAAAAAAACCTAAAAGTAAATTAGGGGTTTGGGGAAAACCCCCCGATAGCGAAGGTTTTTCTTAAGATTTTTTCACTAACGACAATAGTCCTCTCCATCTACACACCTTTTAAACCTTTCCTCCCCGTCGGGGGTTAAACCTTAAAACATTTCCCCAAAATTGGTGCATAAAATTTTAAAATTAAGGGGGTTGGAAAAACTGTTAAAGCATCCTTTTAATCGAAAGCACAAAGAAAAACCAAAATAATTCATGAAATCCCCACCAAAAAACCCTTGCAAAAAAAAAGCAATCTGATTAGGCCACAGAAACTTTCTTCAGCCATTATATTTGGGGGGTTTTGGGTTTTTTAATGAGTTTGACTGATTCTGGGGAAAATTTAAAAATGAAATTTTTTGAAAATTAAAAAAAATTAAAAAGTTTTAAAAAATGATTGTGAACCGTTTTGATCAATTTTGGTTTTTAAAACCCCGCCCAAAAATTTTTTTTCCAAAAATTACCCCTTTATTTTAAAAACTCAGCACAGAGTCATGAAAATTTAAAACCAAAAATCAATTTCCCCCCAAAATTTAAAAATTAACCCCCTTAATCAGCTCCAATTTTCCCCCTTTAAAAGTCTATAAACCCCCCCTTCTCTTAGAAAACCCCCCCAATTGCAAAACCCAACCCCCAAAACCCCAAATAACCGGGTTTTTCCACCAAAAACCCCGATCATTCCCCTTTTCATCAGTTCCCCCTTTTCCGATTTTTCACAAGGGGGGGCAAATTTTTTTCCCCCCAAAATTTCATCTTCACACAACAAAAAGGCAAAGCGATTGTTAAAAGAAGTGTCTACCCACTTCCCCCCGCCCCCCATTTCCCTTTTAAAAAAAATTCCCCTAGCTTTTAAAAAAAAAAAACCAGAAAAAAAGGCCAAAAAATCCGGGGACATATTAAAAAAGGTTTGGGAAACGTCCCCCAAAAACCATCCTTTGACTCCCCGGGGCTTCAGAAAAAAAAGGAAAAGAAACGCCGCTGCCTTTGCGAAGATTTCAACCCCCCTAACCCCCAAAGTCAATACAGTGGAGGGGGAAGCCCTTTTGTTCCAAAGAAAAAGCAGGAAAAAAAACAAGCTCCATCCTAAACCCCAAAAACCAGAGTCCCCACCAAGCCAAAAGATACTTGCACTTCCTTGCAAGCAAGTCCCGAACTTGGGAACCAAGGGGCCCCCGCAAAGGGGGATCCATTTTTTTTAGAAAAAAAAAAAGCTTTTGGGGGAAGTTTTTTGGGGTTTTAAATTTTGGCCTTGGGTTATTTTTTAACTTTTTTTTTGAACAAGGGGTGAAAAAAACTTTTTTTGGGGACTTTTTTCTTTGTGATCAATAAAACTTTATTTTCCCCCTTTTTTTAATTTTAAAATTTTGTTTTAAAAGATTTTCTGAAAAGGTTTTTGTAAAAAACCCCAAACACAAGCAAGAATACCCCCCAATAGCAGCTGTTTTCGGGGTTTTTTTAACCTTTTAAAAAAAGGTTTTACCTCTCGAGGGATCTCAAGAGGCTTTCAAACCCCCCCGGGGAGTGAAAACCCTTACCGTTTTTATTTTAAAGGGGGAGTGGTAAGAAAGGGGGGTTTTATCGTTCCCCCAAAAGGGAATTTTGTTCTTAAAAGGGATAAAAAAAAATTTAAAAGGTCTAAGGGTGAAGAAGATTCTTTTAGGGGTTTTTTATTTTTTAAAAAAAAGCAATAAAATCCCCGGGTTGAAAAGGGGGCGAATTATTTTCTATTTTAACTAACCCAAATTACAAAAAAAATGCAAAAAAAATTTTAAAAAAAAAAAAATAAAATTTTTGGTTTAAAACTTATTTTAGGGGAAATTTTTTTACTTAGTTTTTTTTACCCCCCAAAAAAAAATCTTTTACCCCTTATTATGTGTATTAGTTGCGGGGAAGAGGGGGGTATTCCTTAATACCATTCGGGGGTGGCGTACGACCCCCAAAACCAAAAACCCCCCTACTTCCCCTCCTATTCGACCGGGGAAAGGGAAATCCTAACGGGGGTCACTAGAATTCGCTTGTCATTAAAAAAAACCCCAAAAAAACCCCCTTTTGTACGCATTGGTTCATTTTTCTTAAGACGTTCAAGCAAGTTTCCGAATGGGGAAATTAGCCATTTTTTAAAAACCAAAAATAAAATAACAATCATCCAATACGATACCAATTTTAAAAAAATTTTAACCCCAAAAACCCCAAAACTGGGGTTTCCCCTTAAAAATTTTAAAAAAAACACAAGAAAACCCCAGCCTAACATTTAAACAAAAGACAAAACAAGATAAAATCAAAAAAACACATAGACATATTAATGTTTTTAATTTTAAACCCCTTTTCTCAATGTAACATGGAAGATCTAAGGCCCCAAAACCTTTAAAAAAAGCTCCAAAAAATTTGTCCTGGGGGTTTTCAAAAACACAAATTTTTCCCAAAAATTTTTAAAACTAAGGGGCAAAGAATTGCAAAACTATATATAATTTTTAGATCGACCCGTCACTTTTTGGAAATTTTTGACGCCGTCCCCCCTTTGCCGTTTTTTTGGGTTTTCCCGGGGGGACCTTCTTGCGCTGTCCCCTTTTTAAACCTCCAAATCCATTCTGGCCTATAAGGGGTTGACCCCCTTTAGACATAACGGGCCCTTCCCCCCTTTTAAATTAACCGTGACGCCTTTTTCAGTTTTAAAACGGACGCCGTTAGAATTCCCCTGCAATTTTCACGGGTTTTTTCATGAGTAAATTTCACATCCACCACTTTTGCCAACCATCCCCGCCGTCGGAGAAATCCTGACGCCGTCAAAGGTAACTTTCGAAAGATTTTGAGATTTGGGGCCTTTCCCCCTTCACTTTGGGGCCCAAAAAAACGCCAAAAATGCCCCTTTTTCCCCCAATTTTTTCTCAAAAGTACCTAAAAAAAAAAAAAGGGGAACGTTTGGGGAAAAATATTTATCAAAAAAATACGTTTAAAAGGGTTAAAAAAAACCCCAAAAAAGCGGAACCCCTTTTTCGTTTAAAATTCAAATACCCTTACCTTGAGATTTGCTTCCCCCTAAAAAAAAATTGCTTTTTTAATTCAATCAAAATAAAATTTTTAAGGGGTCATTTAAAATGCTAACATAAAAGTAATTAAAAACAAATATTCTTCCACTTTAACATAAAAAACGGAGATTATAAACGGGGCACCTCACAATTTGTTTAGATACTCACTTCTCAAAAGGTCTTAAAAAAAAAATCTCATAAATAAAAACGGATAATACCCCCTCACTAACCTTTCCATAGCAAAAATTTCCCCCCCGGCCCTTGGGAAAAGGGAAAAAAAAACCCCCTCCAATGGCCCCAAAGCACCTAAGATAAACTAAAAAAGGGGGTTTTTAAAGGGTTTTTATAATGGGGGTGGGGGGAAAAAAAACACTTTTTGTTGGTTAAAGGTTTTTTAACTGGTGGCGTTTTAAAATTTTTGAAAAAATTACAAAAATAACAATGTTCTTAAAAAAAAGACTTGATTCAACAAAGCTAAAAACAAAATAAAAAAAACATAAAAAAACCCCAAAAATGAAAGGGGGGGGTACCCCCTGGTTTTTTTTTCTACTTTTTTTTTTTTTTTTTTTTTTTTTTTTTTTTTTTTTTTTTTTGCATACATTTTTCCCCCTACCTCCAAAATAATACAAAAAAGGGGGGAAATTGTTTTTCCCCTTTTACACTTAATTTTTTTACAAATTTAAAACAAATAACTATTCTAATACTCAATTTTAAGATAAAAAAAAATTGGTACTTTTAAAATATTTAGCACTGGGGGGGAAAAAAATGAGGTTCTTCCCCAAAATTACCCCTTTTAAAACTAGTACTTTCCCCCCTTTGATTCCAATCCCCCCCAAAAAAATTTTTTACAAGGAATTTACCCCGACTTAGCCAACCCCAGGTAATCAACTAATAAAAATTGGGTTAAAAAAACAAATGTTGTAACAATAATGCCCTAAAAATGATTGATAAAGGGGGGGCCAAAAGGGGGGTTTGGGTTAATTTTAAAAAGGGGGTGTAAAAATTCCCCTTTCCAAAAAAAAAATTTCCCTTTAAAGGGGAAACGAAAAGATGGGGCCGGGGGATGTACGGGGGAAAAGTGAAAATAAAAATGAGTACAAAAAAAAAAGGGTTGGGAGAATTACTTGACCAAGGGGGCCAATGTAATTAAAACCCAAAAAACAGGGGGAAAAAAAAAGGGGGTTAATTTTCCCAATGCCTCTTATAAAAGTATAAATCTAACTAAAAAAAATGAACCCCACTTGTGGCCTGGGGAAAGGTCCAAAAGAAAAATTCTAAAATCAAATGCTACCTTTTCAAAACATCATAGCATAAATTTTTTCCCCCCAAAATTTGGGGGGGAACCTCACATATTTGGGGGTGGAAAAATTTTTTTTGGGGAAAAGGTTTTTTTTTTGGGAACCCCTATAACCCCTTTTCCCCCTTAGACCCCATTAAGTTCAAAGTTTCCCTCCTATATTTGAAAAAAATTTTTTAATTTGGGGGACAAAAAAAGCCCAAAAAAGGGGATTTATCTCATTTTTTTTACACATCTACCATTTAAAAAAACAAAAACCCCAAACGTAATAGCATTCTCAAAAAAACGAATTTTTCCCCCCCCCCCCCCTTACATTTTTAAATGAAAATTGGGGCCCCAATTTTCAAATAAAAAATTAAAACCCCAAAAATAAAAAATAAATCAAATCCCCCCCCCCCTTTAAACCCCCCGGGGGATAATAAAAATAACAGGTTAATTTTTTTTTCCAAGAGAATGTTGAAGCTCCTTTACTAATGCTTTTGCCAAAAAACTTGATAAAAAAAAAAATTTCCTTGTCCCAAAAAAAACCCAAAAAAAAACCCAAAAAAAAACACAAAACCTTTCATAACCTCGGGGGGAAAAAAACTCAAAATATAAGATATAATGCTTTGGAATGATAATTTTGCAGATTCCTGGAGTTTTTTAAAAAATTTAAAAAAAAACCCCTTTTTTTGAAAAAAAAAATTTTTTAAAAAATTTTAAAAAAAAAACCTGACGCGTCGGGGTTTTAAACCCCCGACCCGCAGAAATAACCCCGCCCCGAATTCTCTTTATTTTTTTCCCGGAAAATTTTTTTGGAAAAAAAACCCATCCTTTTTTTTCCCTTGGGGAAACCCCGCAAAACATCTTTTTTCCGGGGTACAAGAAAATTTTACTCAAAAAAACACAAAAATGTAGGGGTTTTTTAAAAACAAATTTCGATTCTTTCATTTGTGTTCTAATAAACGGGGTTTAGTTTCCCCCCTTTCACTTAACTTCAAAAAAACCAAAATTTTCCCCAAAACAAAATTAAAAAAAAAGGGGTAAAGCATTTCACAAATTTGTTTTTAACAAAAAAATAATAATAAAAATTAAACATACATACGGAAGCAAAAAAAAATCAAACAAAAAAACAAAAAAACCCCCAAAAAGAAAAAAAAATTTTTTGGTTGCCCCCAAAAAACCCCGCTTGTTTTTGTTCGAGTCATGACCTGACTAAAACCCTTATTTAACGGATAAAGGAGGGTTTTTCCTACACGGGGTTTAAGTGGGGTGATATTGCAACCCCACACCAGCTCGGTAGGATTTTTGGGCCATTTTGGGAAAAGGGGGGGGGGGGAATTAAAATCCAAAAAGGGGGTTTTCTCCTTTCATCATAACCTTGCCAGTTTTTTTGGGTTCAATGGGAATTTTTTTGTTTTTCCTCCTAAAAAGGGATCATCTTTTTTTCAACTTCGAGAGACCCTTTGGGGGAATCCACTTGACCTAAAAACCCCCCGGTTTTTTAAAACCCAAAAGGGGTTTTTTGTGATCAATCAGAATGGGTGATGTAAGTATGAAGGGGTCGGGTTCACTCCTATATTAGCTTCCTCTCTAAAGGGGTTAAGGGGCTTTTTCCTTTTAAATCTTAACTTAAAACCCCGGACTACATGGTTTATGGGGATGGGAAAACCCTTTTTAAATTTCCCAAAATTCACTTCTAAAGGGGGGAAAAATTTGGGTAATTTTTTTGGTTGAGGCTTCCCCCTCAAAAAAACTAGGAATTTTCCATAAACTAAAAAAATTTTGGGGGAAAAATCAAAAAAAAGCATTCAAACCTTTTCTTCTATTGGGGTTTTGGGCCCCAAGGCCCCTCTACCTCTTTGGGGGGTTTCCTATAGTCTCTTCCCCCATTTCCCCCGGGGTAAGTAAAGGGCGGTGTAAAAGCCTCAAAAATTGGTGGGACTTGGGGGGAAAACTTGGGGGGTTTTGGGTTCTCTACAATATCCCCCCACACATTAAGATCACCAATGTTTCATCTTGTATATGGTAGGGCCAACCATGACATGCACTTAGGTCCTTTTCAACCCCAAACCCCCCCCCTTTCCTAAACAAACCCCCAAAATTGATTTATCCCAAAAAACCAAATAGGTCTAAAGCTTTGTTTTTTTTGGGGTCACATGTTCCATTTTTTTTTTGGGCGAAAACCCCAAAAATTTTCCCCCCGGGGCCTCAAAAACACCAAAACCCCCCAAATTTTCCCCCATTTTCCATTTTTCAATCTCCTCTGGGTTTGGGTCGAACGATGAAAAGATTTGAAGTGGAAACAATAAGTTTTAAGACCTTTTATAAAGCCTTTTTTTAAAAAGTATTTGAAACGAGCCCCCGAAACGAAAAAGATTCCCTTTTTGTCGAGGGGCTAAAGATGTTATTTGGGGGGGGAAGGGGTAGTTTTTTGGGGTTCCCGTTCTCCATAATGGTGAAGGGGAAAGTAAAAGGAAATTTCCCCTTTTTCGAAAAAAAGAAAAAAGAAAAAAATAGACAAAAAAAACCCTAAAAAAAATAAAAAAAAAAATCCACAGAAAGGAATCTAGTGAGTGGGGCCTAAAAAAAAAAAATTTTAACCAAAAAAATAACTTTTTCCCCCCAGGCCCAAAAAAAATTTATCCCCGGGGTTTTCAACCTTACAAACAGTTTTACCCCCCGGGGGATTTTAAAAAAAGGGTTAAACCCCCCCCCGGGGTTTTACCTCCCCCTGTAAATATTTTTATTTTGGGAAGTAGGGGGGTTGATCTTTTTTCCAAAAGGGGAAAAGTGTTCGTTAGGAAAAAAAAAAATACTTTATAGGTCAAAAAGGGGAAAAAAATTTTTTTTATGTTTTTAAAAATTTTTAAATAAAAAAAGTAAAATCTCGGGTTTGAAAGAGTGGGGGAAAATTTTGTTGCTAGTCAACAACCCAAAAAATTTCTACGAATGAAATAAAAAAAATAACAAAAATGAAAATGTTGGTAAAACCCCTTTTGTGGGGGGAAATGTTTTTTTCTTAGATTTCTTTACCCCCTAACTATCTTTTACCGGGTTTTAGTGTATATTAGTTTGCTGGTTACGGGGTTTCCCCCTTTAAAACCAAAATTTGGGGGGTTTGGGGAAAGGGGGTTCCCCCCCAAATCAAAAAACCCTACTTCCCCTCCTATGCGGGGCCGGCCCCGGGGGCTCCAACCCCGGGGGCACTAGAATTCGCTTTTTCTTTTTAAAAAACAACCATAAAAACCTTTGGGGACCCTTGGTTTAAAAGTTTCTTAAGACGTTCAAGCAATTTTCCGAATAGGAATTACCAGTTTTTTAAAAACCTAACATGGGGTAAAAAATAAAAAAATACGACTAAAAACACACTAAAACCAAAAAATCAATAGCTAGGTTTCATTAGATCAAGCAAACACAAGAAAATTTTTAAAACCTAACATTTTAAAAAAAAGAAAAACCCCCGATAAAATCAAACAACCCCATAACAAAAAGAATGTTTTTGGGGTAATTACTAAAAGTAACATGGAAATTTTCAAGGCAAAAACCTTTAAAGAGCTCCAAAATTTCCCTCCTGGGGGTTTTTACACACAAATTCCCCCCCAAAAAGTTCCACACAATTTCAAAGTTGAAAAAAAAAATAAGATTTTTAGATCAAAGGATCACGTTTTGGAGTGGGGACCCCGCCCCCCCCCCCGCCGCTTTTGGGGGTTTCCCGGATGCCCCTTCTTGACGCCGTCCCTTTTTAGCCCCTCCAAAAAAACCTTCTGGCCATAAAAATTTTTCCCCCCCCCCAGACTATAAAAGTGACGCCGCCCCTTTTTAAATTAAGCCTGACGACCTGATCAATTAAAGCGTGACCCAACAAAAATTCCCATGCAATTTTCACGGCTTATCATGTTTAAATTTCACATCCACCATTTTTGCCAAGCCATGACGCCGTTTTGGAGAAAAACCAACCCGCCGTAAAAAGGTAACTTTTCAGCAAGTTTTTTGAAGACTTTGCCGTTTTTTCTTCACTTTTATCTCAAAAAAACGTCCAAAATGCCTCCTTTTTCCAGATTTCTTCTCAAAAGTACCTAAAAGGACAAAAGGAACATTTAGGGCAATATTTGATCAAATAAAAACATTTTGGGCTTAAATGACCCCTTAAAAGGGTACACTTTCGTTTCCCAAAATCAGCACAAAAGTATCATAGAAAGGCAAACAACTAAAAGCAAACAATTTAAAGAAACAGCAAATTTTGACAAACACCAACTTGACATAAACAATTGCACAAACCCTTAAAAAAATTTAAAAAAACTTTCAGAAAATAACGATGTTTAAAGATTAAAGAATTTACAGCCAATACACAACTAAAAATTGAAATCAAACTTAATCAAAACTTTTTGTAAGTAAAATCAGCAACATTATTTTTTCAGTTTTGTATTTTTACCCACTTAAATTTACTTTTTCTCATAACAATCTCTTAATAAAATGAATTCTTTTTTCTCAAAGTGTTTCGTTTTAAAAATGAAAAACGGGGATTCTTATAATAACCATTGTGCTGTTGTTGTCAAAATAAATTTTTTTTGTGTTCAATGAAATTGTAACCCATAGTCCAGCAATTGGTTCTAATCTAGAGCACTTTTTTCCACAGCACTAGAACAGCAACATATTCTCTTAAATTGTTGAGTTAGCCCACCACCCCTTTTCTTGCATTCCTTTGAATTAGCCATACCAAGGTATTGACAGCCCTCTAGTGGTTGATTTTCCCTATCCAAACTACTCACTTTAGTCACTGTTTGAGTATGCTATCAAGTCAAAGGGTGAATTATTAGGAAACCAAAGGCCCATTTAGTTACCCTTTAGGTACCAAAAAATTTTCTTTTAAACCACTTTCCAAGTGTGAAACTTTTGGGGACACTTAAAAATCTAGCCAAGCACAACACAAAAACATATATCTGGCCTTGAAGCAGTCAATACATCAATGAACCAATCATTGTTTTATAAAGGGTTTACATCAACCTCTACCAGCCATCTTCATCCTTGACAAAGGTTTTGGTTTTTTATCCATTGGGAAAGGGTTTGCTTTCACATCATTGAAACCAAATTTCTTCAACATATCACCACAAACTTGTCTTGGCAATAAAAATCCCATCTTTTTCCCGCTTAACTTTTGAAGCCCCAAAAAGAAAGTGATTCTCCCATAGAACTCATTTCAAACCTTTGTGCATAACTTTTTCAAATCCTTCACATAACACCTTATTTGTAAACCCAAAAATATTCATCTACATAAACCCAAAAAAGTAGGATATTCTTTTTGGCTTTCTTAATGAACAATGTTTTATCAATGGTTCCTCTGCAAAAACCATTGTTCAACAAATACTTGGATAAGGGTCAACCAAGCTCTAGGAGCTTGATTAGTCCATACATGCTTTCTTCACTTTATAACCCAACAATACTTAGGTCTTCAAACCCGGGGTTGCATTACATAAACCCTTTCAGGAATCTTTCCATACAAGAAAGCACTTTTGACATCCATTTGATACACAGGAAAATTCTTTTATGAGGCATATGCCCAAGAATATCTAATAGCTTCAAAATTTTTGCAACTGGGGCAAATACCTCATCATAACTATTCCCTCTTCCTGAGTGTATCCCTGAGCCACCAATCTACCGGTTTTCTAATAACAATGCCTCTTTCATCTCTTTTGCATCGAACACCCTTTAACCAATTGCTCTTTTTTCCATTAGGCAAATCCACCAAGTCCAACTTCTTGAAGCTAAAATGCAGCAACTCCCCTTGCATAGCTTCAACCCAACTTTCATCTTTCATTGCCTTGTGAATGGTTTTTTGGGTTCTTCTGAATAAAAACAGCAAACATGCAAATTTTTTTTGTAAATCCTTGTGGCTATTTCTCCTTTTAAAGTTTGAGCAAACAATCCCGATCAACCCAAAACACTCCCCCTTTTGATTTACTTCTGGTCTTACAACAAGTGAACACACCAATTTTTTCCCTTTGGATGATTCTTGTGAATTCGGTTGTTGGTGTGGGACTAACAGGTATATCAGCTCCAAATTGGGATAAATTAGCTTCGCACCAAAAAAATCAACAATTTTCATCATCATGTCCACAAAAACTTCTTCTAATTCAGGCAGCTCATTAAAAATCATCTTAAGAATCACCACTTATCATCAATAAGCCCCGTGGGCATAGCAGCAGAGTTACCAAACCTAAACAACAAGTGGTTTTTTGGGCCTAAAAAGCAAAAGTTTTTTTTGGCCTATCGCAAGTGTTTTTGGCCTGGAAAGCAGAGTTGAGAGAACTGCTGCTATGTGAATTCCCTTGTTGCCCCACAATTTCTGACCTTCATTCCTTCCTTATCATCATTTGTAATAAAGAAAGTTCATCAGCCCCCTTTTTCTGCATTAACCCTTTGCTATTTCCTTATGAAATAGCATAAATAAACTGAACCCCTTTTCCTCTTTATCTGTTGAGAAGAAACTGATCAAACTTCCACTTTCAATCAAAACAAACCCCTCTGCAACCCATCCTTCTTTTTTTTGTGTACCTTGCATTTGGGTTTAGTTTGTGAAACCTGCAGCATGTTATTAGTACCTGCAATGACTGGTTAAATAATTCCTACTTTTGGTTAAAAATCAATATCAAACATCCTTTTCAGGACCCTTTTCCATCAACATTAGTGGGGTTTTTCTCAATTTTTAACATAAATTTTCCCAATACATGCCCAGTCCTTTGATTGAAACTCTAAAAGCCTTACTTTCTGGAGTATCCAACAAAGTAACCTATTTGCTTTTTTCACTAAACTTGCCTAAAGTGGAAAATGGGTTAAGATAGGGGACAGGCCCACCCAAAGGTCAAAAAGAAATCTATCGAGGTTTCCTACCATGCAATAACTCATAAGGGTCTTATCGTGAGGCTTAACTATCTTACTTTTTATTTTGCACATAGCAACATGTTGACTGCTTCACCCAAAATAGGGGAAACTTAGACTCTACAAAAATGGTCCTCAGCCTAAATTTTATGTTCTATTTTCTCCTTTCAGCAACCCCCAAATTTTGCTGAGGAGTTCTAGCCACACTAAATTGCTATTTAAAAAAATACCCTTTTCCTCCCCGAAAGTTTTCATTACTTGATTCTTAAATTCGTTCCATTGTCACTTCGGATGATCTTAACTTTGTGATTAAATGGGTTTTTTTCTATCCTTGTTAAAAAAGCCTTAAAGAAATCCCAGGTGTCTCCCTTAGTAGCTAAAGAAACCCAAAAAATCTACTAAAATAAACAGTGACCACTAAGCCATACATCTTTTTGTTCAAACTTTTCACTAAGAGGTCCAAAAAAGGTCCATGTTTTAACATAAACAAGGGTTCATAAAAATCACCCAAATTTGGGACTTACAAGATGCTCTATTTGCTTTTCCATCGACAACAACACTTACTTTTCCAGGATTCCCAAAAAACCTTTGAAGGAAAACCCCCCTAAAAACCAAGTTTCCCTTTCCCCAACTTGTTGAAACCTTGTATTTCAAATGGCCAACCTTCTTCCACATTTGGATTCACCAATAGGGGTTTGGCAAACAACAAGTTAAATCTCTTTTGGGAATAATGTTCTTTATGTCCACACTGTAAGTTGTCATTTTCTAGGGACTTTAAGAAGTACTAATTATCCAGGTATCTTATAGTCGGGAGATAAGACAAGACATTCAGTGTCTGTAAAAAGAACAAAATTCTTTCTGTCACACATTTGTGAGACACTAAAAAGATTGAACTTTATCCATTCACTAAATACACTTTTCTCAAAATCCAATTTTCCAGTTCTATGATGCCTTTTCCAACGATTTTACCTCCTTTAGGGACATTCCCCAAGGCACATATCCACCATCCCCAAAAACTTCAAAGGGTTTTCCAAAGTTGCTTTGGTCTCCAGTCATATTGAAGAGCATCCACTATCAAAAATGCATTTATCCTTTACTCCTTTTGTAGATTACCCTCACAAAAAGAAGAAAATTAGTTTCTCTTTGGGACCAACCATTATTGACGGAAGCCTTGTGCATCAAAGTAGTCAAATTTCTTCAACTGCATTGGTGCACCCCGCTTGTCTGAGAACATATCAAAAACTTTTACTTTAGGTTTCCAGACCCGCAAGCTGGGCCTTAACAGCATAAAAATGGTTCCCCAACATATCGTAACAAACTTTAGGCAAAACACAACGGGCCTTAGCACAAGTTTGCCTTAACAGCAAATCAACTATGTCCTTCTTTATGGGCCCTTTGTGCAATAGGAAATAACTCTAAAGTACCATCCTCACAAAACTTCCTTGGGAACCATGTTTCTTTTTGGGATGTGGGTGAGTCTTTCTAGCAAAGTTTTTTTATGGTTCCCCCCTTGTGTACTGGTTCCAAATTGGTTTTTTGAAGTAGTAACACTTATCTTGCAGAGATCAAAAAATACCACAACTAAAAACATGCCTTTTTAGTAATTTGAAAATCATACCTAATCTTTGGAAACAAGGTTGTTTCAATTTTTTCTGGTTTTCCTCTAGGCATTTTGGTTTTCCTTGGATATACTCTAGTGTGTTTTTCATAATCAGTATCTTCCTAAGATACCTTTACCTAACTAGGCTTAAAAAAACTCAACCTTTTTTAGCCTTAGGTATTTTGATTCAACAACACAGGAATTTTCTTTTTTTTTTTGTTCTTAGGGTTAAATCAATCCCACAACTTTCACATCACTGTCAACTCCCCCAAACTTCAATAAGGTGCATCAGACCACTTTTTTCCCAACCTTTTGGTACTCACTTAGTTTCACTAGTTTTTACCTACAGGTTTGACTCGACTCAGTATGAAAAAGTGTCCTATGGGAGGGGGATTGGCACTAAGTTTCATAGTTGAGCAACAACATTATATCCTAAAACCCTTCCCTGTTCGCAAAGTGTCTTCCTAAAGGTTTACTGAAATATCATGGCAAATTGTTGTTTTTTTTCCACCCTAACAATATTTTTTCAGTCTCACTTATACTAAAATCTTTTGGGCCTGTTCGGGCCTCTTCACTTTTCCCATAAGAACCTTAATCTCACAATCTTTTCTTAATAACTCAATTTCTAAAACCTATGATTTATCTAGTTTATTCAATTTCAACCTTTTTATAAAATTCCGAGCTTCTCTTCTAAATTCTTTTAAACCCATATTCATAACCCTAAGATTGTCTAACTTAAGTGTTTCATTCTCCTTTTTAAAAGGTTTCCCATTGCTAGCCCTTAAGTATTTCAATTGTATCAGAAAAGTTTTTAAAAAGAAAAAAAAGATTCATTGGAATACCTCAGAGTCGGATCCAAGGAAAGAAAGGGCCCTAAAGCAAAATGTTGTACTTGAGGTTCCTCTTCAGCTATCAACACAATTTGGCCCATCTTCGGGCATGATCACCCATCCTTTCCTCCTAACCCATCACATGACACCATAAAGTATAGGATTTGCTCTTCATCATAGACTTCTTGACATTCTCATTTTTTCTTTTGGTGCTCTGCACTCTCTTGAAAAAGGGTCCCTTCTTTATATTTTTAAAACATTCAGCCTTTGTTTGTCAAATCCCACATTCTTGTTCCCTTCTGAACTTCATCTCTTTTACCAGTTCTTTTAAGAAACCTTCTTGCCCTCATAGTAAGCTTGCAATGCCATTGCATACCCAACTCTTCAACATCATCAATCAAGTTCATCCAGATCTTGAGCATAACTGAAGTACTTGTAGTAAGTTCAGCCAAATAACACAAATGGCAGCATCACTGATGGTGTTGGGTTGGTAAGTAGCACAAACATGTGAACCAGCAGCAGGAACAAAGACCGCAGCAAGTGTTGTTCTTGTTTCCCACCAGAATTCTTGTTGCTTGAGGAAACAAAAGCAAGAATTGTTTGTGGTAAAGATGAACTTGACAACCCTTAACTTCAATTCATACACTTTCAAGTTGTTAAAAATAAACCAAGTCATCTTCTCAAAATCTTCCTTTTGCCTCCAAATCACTGTTTTGGGTGTTCCATTCAGAAATAGACTTCTCAAAATTTTTAGTTTGATATCTTCTTGAGGTACATTTAATCTTCAAAAGAGCCATCTGACGGGCAACTTATGAAGTCGACATAAGTTCCCTCAAAAAATTTTCAAACTCAAAAACAAGTAAAAGTTTCAAACTGAGCTTCAAATAGATTCTTTCTTGATTTCTTGGTACTTCATTCCCACCAAATCGAAGTTCAATTTTCTTCCCATAAATCCTTAGAACTCAATATATTAAAAAATTAGTTTTAAAATCATTAGGAAAATCCCATCATGAGAATACTGTGAGCCTTGACCTCCAATCTTCCCTTTTGGGGCTTTTCCCCACTTGCTTGAGGTCAAGACTGATCCAGTAGCAGCTTGGCTGGTTGACTTTTCGCCATGTAAACAACTTCCCAAAGTGATAAAACAACCATTCTCAATTTATTGAATTTTTCCTTTTCCGATCTCATTCTCCATCTTGACATGGGGACCCCTTGATGCAGTAACCATGTGTGGAGAAAACGATTCCCAAAAGAAATTTCTTTGATGAAAAACAGATCTTGTATTCAAATTCTTCTTGGAAAAAGTTTCTAGATCCAGGGTTTTTGAACCACTTGTTGAAACCCATTGAGCTTCAACGATCTTATTAATTACTTTTTTTTTTTTTTTTTGATTTTAAACCAAAAACAATCGGTAAAGAAACTGATCTTGAGTTGTTATCAAAAAATATGCGGAACTTAAAAATTCATCTTAAGAAGAATTAAACACAAACGAATTATCAAACAACACTTCAATATTTTTTAATAACCCATTGCTTCGATTAACAATAAAGGGTTTTCAAGAAACCTTGAAGTTAAAACAATAAAAGAAAACTAATTTAACCAACCCTAGATCCCCTTTTATGGCTAAGGAAATCCTAGTTTTGGTTTACAAGACTTCTATACAAGAAAAATATTCTTAGTATCTTTTCCAAACTTATCTTAAAAACTAAACATATCCCAATAACCTCAAGTAACATCCCAGGAGCAAGTCTTCGTGGGCTAGCACAGAGTTAAACTTTCTTATTATCTCAATCCAGCAGAGTTACAAAAAAAGCAGAGTTATAGTCCTAATCGCAGAGTCACTTTAACCCAATCAGCAAGAAAAACTTAGTGTATTTCACAACAACAGCATCTTTTTACCCAACCTTCATAAAATTTGACCTACAACCCAAAATTAATAAACCCCAAAAAATTTTTTTTTTCTAACAATTTTAACCTAAACCTAAGCCTTGAACTAACTTATTTACCATCCCTAAACCCTAAATCCTACTCACAAAACCTAAGAAACCAACCTATTTAGTCATTCGAAACCCTTCCAAATCCTTAGTCCAAACCCTATCAATTCAAACTAAATTAGTTCCTTAATGAAACCTACCCCATAAGGCCCCTCCAAAACCAAATTTCTCCACATCCCCTTCCCCCCCCTAATAAATTAGTTTATTTTGGCTTTTAAACAAACCCATTACCCCCATTCAATAACCCAAAGACATTTCCCCCCCCTACTCCATCCACCCCATCCAACTTGACAACCCAAAATCTCCATTCTCCTTCTTAACCCCCAAAAAGATACATAAACTTTTTAAAAAACCTAATCACCACCCTCTATAAATATCGCCCTATATTTCCTCTACATACTCACTACCAATCGAACCACATCAAACAGCCCCAAACCCCAATAACATACTGATAAAACAGCCTCTATATAAGCTAAAAAGAAAGATCTTAGAAGCTTAGGGAAGAAGGAAAAACAATTGTGTTCAAAAATCCAAGTTAATTCGACATATATAACCCTAATCGGAATAAAAACCAAGAAAATAATTCACTTCATTTCATTTCATTATCAATCCTAAATACTCTTAAAAACAACTATTAATTAATCCCAAAAAAACCCCAAGATTAAAAACTACACTTTTTTCTTTTTTCCCTTTTCTTTCCTATTCGAACCAAAAACCAAACGCCCCTTAATATTTTTTTTAAAGAAAACAAATCCAGAACCTTAAAGCCGTTAAATAGATTAAATATACTCTTTTAACATGTTAACATAACGCTAAAAACGGGTAAACATTAGAAACCAAAGAACCCCTCGCTTTCTTTTCTAGTTTCTGTCGGAATCCCTTCAGTCACCCAACTTTGAACCTACTAATCGCCCCCAAAAACGAACCAATAAATTCCAAACTTTTGCCCTATTAAAGGTTACCTACTAATAAATTTTAGGAGAAAGAACTTGTGAAAAGGTTTAACATTCACAACTTTATTCAAATCCCAAATCGCCCCTTATCGCAAACTAAAAACCAAATTATTATCCCTTTCAGTTTTGTTCACACCCAATTTTGAACATACTTTTCGACCCCCTAAATGACCTTTATAAATTCTGAATTTTTGTCAAGTTATAAACCACCTAGCAAACTAATTTTAGAAAGACGAACGTTTTAAAAAGATTTAAACGTCACAAAGTTATCGAGTCTCAAATATTTGTCTATCGCTAGAAACTAAACATTTTTTTCCAGTTTTTTTGTCAATCAGGTCTTACTCGACCAACTTGAGAATTTATTTCGACCCTCATTTGACCTCTAAAAATTCTGAAAAGCTTACCACATGAGATACCACCTAGGTAGCTACATGTAGGAAAAAGAATAACGTAAAAACATGCCCTCGCCTCACTTTTATTCATATCCAAAAACTAATGGTCGCAACATATTTAATATGTGCCATTTTAATTTTTGCGAGACTAATAAGTTTTTAAAAGTATACCCATAAGCTATGAATAAGCAGATTATTAACTTATTATAACTTTTATAAAAAGACATAACGAGTCGTGCCTTTCCCGAATTTTAAAACGCGTTTTGAATAAATAAGGACGTCGGGTGAAACGTCAAAATGCTTCAAGGGTATTTTCTGTCGAGACTCTAACTAATTTTTTTATAACATAGATTTAATTGATGTCGACATGCAACTTAGGGGTAAAAGTGTCAATTTCGAAACTATAAGGTAGAAACTGTCATTTGACCAAAGTTCAAGGGTATAAACTATCAATATATGAAACTTTAGTGGTAAAAGTGTAACATTTTATAATTTTTATTATTATTATTTACTATTAATAAAATAAAATATTCCGATTTAATTTATAATAGAAATTAATAAACGTAAAAACGTTTATTTCGAAAACGAACGAGATATATTTTAACGAACAAACAAACGAACGGAAACATTACAATGAACAATAAGATAAAATTTTTATCCAACTTTTGAAAAGACTTCAGTTGTCTCAATTAAACATTTAACCATCAACCAAAAACGTTACGAAACAAATATTAAAAACTTACATAAATTGAATGTGAATTGCTGAAACTTGACATAACGAACCAGGTTGCGTGCCGGAGACGTTTATCAACTCTGTTATAACTTTGTTTTCCATCCCGACTGTCAAGGTGAATTTCATAGTCCCCCTTTTTCTTTCTATTTTTTCTAAACTTTGGGGAGATACATGCTACCAAACCGAACACAAGAACTTTCCTGATTGTTATTGCACTAAGTTAAACTGTTCCCATTTATATTTGTTATTTAAAAGTCCCTCGTATCATGCACCATTAGTCCCCCTGCTGGGTGAGCGCGAATATGTGAATAGATCTATTGGCCTGACGACCCTTTGTACTAATCGGATGGATATCTTTGTGGTAGCCGGTTAGACAGATGCATTATATTTGAAATCTAATCTTGGGGGGAAACCACTTTCATTTTTATATGTTAGTAAGACTGGAAACTATCAACGCATTGGGGTGTCATGAGGTTTAGTGCAATATTCCGAATTGTGATATAACTGATTTCTTTTATTTAGCTTGTGTTCAAAACTTATTATAAATTTTAAAAAGCTATGGATTCACTCAACCTTTGTGTTGACTTTTTAGACATGTTTTATCTCAGGTAACTAGAAGTATGACTTTGGCACGGAGTGGCTGTGGACTTTCTTTTTATAATAAGAGTGTCCACTATGTTATCATTCAACAAATAATGTAACTTTTAAACGTATTTCTGAACTTCCCTCTGGGACCTATATTATGTAACTCTGATTTAATAAATGAATGATAACAATTTTATTTAAAACTCTCTTTTTTCGAGTCGTTTTCTATTTTCATGACTGCGATGCTTGAAGTAGCACCCCAAACCTAATATTCCGCTGCGTATATCGAAAATGGGGTTGTTACAATGATTCTGCATTCAAAATAGAATTTGAGCTACTGACAACCCATTTCACCCGTTGGTACTGAAAAGATTATAGGCTCAGTCTCAGTTCTATAAAGAGTATATTGTGCAAATGCAGTCAACCTAAATGCTTTATCTTTTTTTGAAACACAGTGAGTGCAGCCATGTCTCAGGGTCTTCATGCCCATTAGCAGCAAGAATATTCTTTGGGTACTCGGGCGGCTAATGACACAGAAAGCCAGCCTATAAAGTTCGTGAATGTTTATATTGAAGGTAAAATATTTTTTTCATGATAAGCAACTACCTTAATATTAAGTTACAGTTTTGGTTTGATATACTTATGTTCAATACTTAATTTGATATTCAAAAATTGTAGGTTACAGATGCCTATTGTTTTTGTGATAATAAACATCCACCAAGAACGCAATTGGCGGGAAACGTTTGAGACCATAGGGGTGTCGTTCATTTAATAAAGTTGCAATGTCTCGTCAACTTTCATACAATGAGTCAAGGACACAACAACATATTCAAAAAACGAAAGCTGGAGTGTATCAAGAAACCACTGGGATGATTAGGTCAGAATGAGCTTACGTATGGGCATGTTTGGCAATTTGGGCCTTTGGGGTTTTCGCCACTGATAGATAACTGTATTAATTTCACTTTGTAACATATTAAATTTATATGCATGTTTTAGTGTAAATTTATATCCATGTTTTTGTGTAGTTTTCCAGGCATGAACCATAAGATTTAGATGGATTGTGGAAATTGTTGTAAGTTTAATCTATACATGACAGATGAGGCTTGGCATCTAAAGCAACCATGAGTATGTTAAGTTGCAATGAGAAATTAGATTGGCTTCCTATTTTTTAAGCTATTAGTGTGTGCACTCAGTTTGTTTACATGAATTAATACAAGTTGAAGGTTCCTGACAGTAGAAAAAATATATATATATGGAAACACAATCTTGCCAATAAGCCCGCCCGTAAAATGATTTTTAAGTAATGTGTCTCTACCGGTCTATAGCAGTTTACTATATTTGATCACCTAATTACAAATTCGCATAACCTAAAACTTATTAACGATGTATATTTTTTTGATAAACCAGACGCTACATTTATGAAGCAACCAAACACATAAATTTACTACAGGATCGCCGCCCCGCCGCCAACGGGGCCCGGCGGTAATATGAGTACGTTTTAGTATTAAAAGAGTTAGTTGTGTCTTTGGAAATCTCTTTCCTAAAACAATATGTTTAGAAATATTATATGCATATATTGTCACTTATTGAAATATGAAAACATGAAACCTGAAAATAATACTACTGAACATGTCTAATATTTGTCAATTTACATTTATGGTCCTTGAAATATAAAACTCTTCACAAATAAATATAGAATTTTAAAGTTACACCTCAAAGTTATGCAAACTAATGTAGTATAATTTACATTATGGTCTGTCCATTTATGTTTCAAAATTACTCCAAAATTAGTATAATTATTTCCTTTACTTAATTATTTTTAAAGATGTACACTCAAATGGTATGGTCAAACTAAATATATGAAAGTATATTTTTACATAGATAGCGTATTATAAATAATACACCAACTGGCCTCATAATTTCTGTTAAATACTAAACTTATTAAAATCAGGACGCATTTGAGCTTTTTAGAGTAAAGTATAATGTGTTATTTTACGACGAAACTAGTATTTTGATTTATTATTCTTCGTCATCGAGTCCGAGCATATCGTTAAGAGTCTAATAAGTGTTATATTACTTATTTTAGATCATCGGTAGAGACACGCATTCGTTGGGTTCCTAGGTCTTACTTTGGTCATTTCCATTCTTGTGCTCAATAACTACTTGCGTTATGGTGAGTTCATAGCCCTATTTAAACTCTTTAAATTGTTTATAAACCCATTGGGGGAGATACATGCTATTTTACAATTTGGACACAAGTACTTTGAAGAACTGTATGCTTACCTGAATGTATTATTGCCTAAGTACCGTTATTGCCAAAGATAAGTCCCTAGCATCATGAACCATTAATCATTTCCATGTGAGCGTGAATATTATGAATAGACCTATTGGGATTGACGAATCCCGTTTGTGTTGTGTCGATTCAACCAAACGCACTATATTTGAGTATCTAGGTATAATGGCAAATTACCTACCTCTAGGGCTTTATTATCATTTATATGATACCCCACGTTAACGCTTTGAGTGTCATGAGCTTAGTGCATAACTGCTTATCAATTGTCCTTAAACTTGAAATCTTGTGCTCCATTATTTAATTATAAACCTATGAATTTCACTCAACCTTTGTGTTGACTTTTTAGCATGTTTTATCTCAGGTTTTAAGATATTTGGCAAGCACGAAGTCGCACGGAGAATGTTTTGATGGCTTGCATATTGTTATCATTCGATAAACTTTTAAAAACTTTTATGTTTATATAGTATGTATTCTAAAACTACTTGGGACCCCTTGTAACTCTGATATTTTATTTTGATCGAATGATAAACTCAAGGTTGTCAGGATTGGGATCCTACCTAGGATCGTTTTCGACTTTACAAGATCGTGATCGTAGGATCGGATCGAGATCGTAAGATCCTATGAAAATGTATATATTTTTGTATAGAGGTTGTAGTTTTATATTTCTATATAATATTTCATATGATAAACGAATCTAAATGGATAATAAATAAATAAAAAGTTATATGTTCAAGTGTCGTAATAATAGAATATTAGATATATTGCAATGCTCACTTGCACAAAGTTACTACATATGTGCACCTACTTCTTGTTCAATGTTTTTTATTATAGGTTTTTCGTGATAACATTTAGATTAATGAAAAAATATTGTGTTTATTTATTGGTACGTGATTCTGTGACTTTTTTTATTACAGTATATAGATTAATGCAAAAAGATAAATTGATTGTATCTGAAAATGAAATGACATAATTTATAATATAGAGCAACACATATTTTTTTTTTCTTGATAATCAAATAAATTAAATTAGGATATTCTGATACTCAAAAATTTTAACATATAATTCATGCTTTTATATGAAACATAAAATAAATTATGAATAAAATTGGGTTAAGTATCTAGATGGTTTACTTCAAAAACAAACTTCTGATTTGTTACAAAGCACGAAATCGTTTTTCATAATAAACCCAAAAACACACATCTAAACTATTTCTAAATAGTCCATAAAAGCATAATGATTTGACAATCATTAATTTTGCAAAAGACAATCAATTAACAATATCAAAATAATAGCTTTCATGAAGAATTCTTAGTCATTGGGCTTTAAGATATGGACTTATGTATAATAAGTTAATATTTTAATTTTTAAAAAATAAATAAATAAATAAATAGGCGATCCTACGATCTTACGATCCGATCCTACAATCCAACGTGCTATCCTACGATCCTGATACGATCCTACTTGAATTACGATCTTGTTAAGATCCTGATCATTTTTTGTGTGTAGGATCGTAGGATCGTACGATCCTACGATCAGGATCGTGATTTTGACAACTATGGATAAACTTTTAAAACGTCTTATTTAGAGTCATTTTCTATGATTATGACTGTTGTACTATTAAGTAGCCCCCCAATGATATTACATTTCACTACGATATTTTGGGGTGTTACATATTGGTATCAGAGCCATGGTTATAGAGAACCAGGTCGCATTTTAGACCTAGACTATAACCACTCCTTATATTTTAACTCCTCCACTTTGCATTGCCTTACACTCTTCGTGCGCTTACACTATGCACAATTTTATGCACAATTTTATGCACCATTATTCTATTTATATATAAAGAATATTTATATATACACTATTACACTTGTCAATATAAATAATAATTTTATACATACGTATTTATATAAATATTTATATATACGCGCAAGTATATAAATATTTATATACACACGTATTTATATAAAGGTTATTTATATATACACTTATATAAAGAATATTTATATATACACTTGAGTGACTTTTGACCACTATTTATTTATATAAAAGATTATTTATATAAACGTTTGATTGATTTTAATCTCTTATACTCGTTCCTAGAACATCAGGTCAAACCCTATTTTCCCCGATCACATACCTACACTTACATTTTAATGATCTTTAAAACTTTCCTAAGACATTGTGGATGACACAATGATCTCATTTGTTTTCAAGACATTGTGAGTAAAACAATGGTCTCAATTAATTTCAAAACATCGCGAGTAATTGCATGATTCACTAAAACATTCCATAATCTTTCATAACATCGTTTTATACAAACCCGTTATAGTCTATCAAATTCCCTCGATTGTCTTACTATCTGTCTCCAAAGACGAGTTTGAACATTCGTCCCATACTCATGGAACAGCTACATCGCCACGTAAACCATCGCCTAAAGATACGCCGGTTGATTAGAACTTGACTTTAACGTGCCGCCTTGGAACACCTACTTTCGGAACACGACTTTATAATATCTCATTCTTTTTCACTCCTATTGGTTTTGAAGAATTACGCCGCCATAAAGGTAACGCCAAAACTTGACAGCAATGTTTGCCCTAATGCTATCTTTCAATTCCAAGGACAAATTAGAGAACTTGTCAGCCGCCCTTCCGACATCCACGTCACCGACTTACTTACTGATCTTGACAGTGAGACGAATTCATTCAAGGACGAGGCAATGGAGTCTGAACCCAAACCGGAAGATCACTCACCCAAAGAAGAACCCCTCAGAAGAGGGAACCCTCATTAATCTCCCACGACAGAGAAGAGACAACCCCATCCCATTGCTGATAACACACATGGCGCATCATGAGAGATATTACACATCAATAGAAACGAGCTATGATGACCAACCTACAGTCTTATTAGACAAGAGGGAAGCCCGAAGAACCAAGTACAGATCTTGTTCAATCAACATTCGTGATGTTTATTGACTTTACCATTTTTTTTTTTTTTTCATTTATCCTCAATGTCTTTTTCATTTTATGTTTGTTCTCATTTAACACGCATGCTTACAACGTAATGCTTTTTTCATTTATTGTTGGTCCCCATTCATTCTCAATTAGCATTCGTAATGATTATTGTCCTTGTCACTTATTGCCTTTCTCATTAATTGTTTACTCTCAGCTAGCATTCGTGCTGCTTGTTGCCTTTCTCATTTTGTTCGTTCTCATTTGACACTCGAAATGCATGTCGTCTTTCTCATTTATTGATTTTCTCAGTTATTCTGATTTAACATTCATAATATTTATGGACTTCATCATTTATTGTTTGATCTCCTTCGTGACACTTATTGTCTTCCTCATTTATCATTTGCTTTCACATTTGTTCTCATTTAACATATTGAAATGCTTATTGCTTTCTCAATTCTTGTCCATTTCACTTAATCTCTCAACAATCATGATGTTTATTATCCTTCTTAGATATGGATTTTCATTATTCATTCTCATTTGACATTCGTAATGAATATTGTCTGTCTCATTATTATTGAACCTCATTTAGAATTCTATCTTTCAGTATTGGCCTCTTTTGGCTATTGGTTTGATTCGATTGATTCTCTTGGTTAATTGAATTACTTGTATTGTATTTACATCCATTTGACATTCGTAATGAATATTGTCTTCTCATTATTATTGAACCTCATTTAGAATTCTATCTTTCATATTGGCCTCTTTTGGCTATTGGTTTGATTCGATTGATTCCCGTTAATTGATTACCGTATTGATATCTAATCTCTCCTCTTTACATTGTGATAAATTACATTCTTTATTTGCGTAAACTTAAGTCATTGGCTTCTCTTTTACACACCCTTTCGTTTGCTTCTTTGTTCGTACGAATATCAAATCTTTCTTTTGAGCACTCCTTGCTCATACCAGTACGAATAATACTGATATCTAAATCTATTCACTATTGTCTTAATTCATTGAACATTCCATTGCATCGGTTGGTAACATTTTTTCTTTGTTCGTACAATATCAATCTTTCTTTCGAGCACTCCTTGCTCATACCATACGAATATTATGATATCTAAATCTATTCACTATTTTTTTAATTCATTGACCTTCCATTTGCATCGGTTGGTAACATTTTTTCTTTGTTCGTACAAAACTCAAATCTTTCTTTCGAGCACTCTTTGCTCATGATAAGTACGGATGTTCTTGATATCTAATTTTGATCCATTATTGTTATTAATCAATTCCTTCATTTGCACTGATCGATAATGGATTGCTCCTTTGTTCATACAGACATTTAATCTATCCCTTTTAAGCAATCCTTGCTCCTAAAAACTACACGCGGCATAATCACATTACTATTTAACTCTTTTAATTTTATTGTTATTCATTTTTTTTGTGAATATCATTTCTTCCATGACATTGATATCTACATCTTTCGACTGTTAGTACGCCTCCGTGGTTGTCCCATCCACATTAATCGTTAGTATGTATCAGGGCTTAGGAGCAACACCCCCAGACAACAAGCTGCAAGCCGCACGAAGTCGTCAGAAGAGTTACGCCAATATGACAAGTAAACCATTAAAATTTCAGGTTGGAAATTTAATCGTGCCGAAAGTCTCGTCATAAAAGTACGTGATACGTTTCGAGAAACAAGGAAAAACGAACCCGAGGTACATTAAACCCTTCAAGAAATTGGCAAAAGTTAGACCGGTAACTTATTGACTTGAACTTCTGCAAAAGCTCAGTAGTGTTCTCAACACGTTTCATGATTTGAACTCGAAGAAGTGCCTAACGGATGAATCACTCGTCATTCCACTAGAGGAGATTCAACTTGACAACAAGCTTAACTTTGACAACCCTTTTTCGCGATTTGAACTCGAAGAAGTGCCTAACGGATGAATCTAACAAAGTTACGTTTTCTTGAATTTCCGAATGGAAATTTCTCGAAAACCCTTTTTCCCATAACCCCTTAAACTAACAACCACTTTAAACTTGAATTCCTGGACGGAATTCAAAATGACAAGTGGGTACTGTAGCAAACTGCAAAATTTCACTATAATTAACAACGGTTAATTATATATTAATTTCTGTCACTATTTTTAATTACCATTTTTTTTACGGGAAAATTCAAAATTTTCTTTATTATATTATTTTAACGCGAACACGTTATCACGTAAATTACCAAATAACGGGACGAGCTCTCACGCGATTCACAAAATCAAATTACACACAATTGTTACCAAACGGGCCAAGAATAATCTCAGCCCAACACCCCTTTTCGCTCACTGTTCATCACAGCCCAACACAAGCCCATTTTCCCTTTTTATTTCATTTTCGGTCGACCTCATGCACTCCAATTCACCCCGTTTTTTCTCCCAATATTGAAACACGACCTATGCATATTTTTGCACCACCTATTTGTTCCCTCACCAAAGAATTAGGATGCAAAGTTTTAGCTCCTAGTATCATCGTTTGATACGTTCAATTAAACCAAAGTGAATCGACATTGAGCACACCCATTCGACATATAAAATTTTACAACTTATCCGTTTTAACCAGAACTTGTTTCCCCTTTGTTCCAACATTTTTAATAGATCATATATGTGTTATTGAGTAATGATCTCATCCTAGAACCTCATATCACACGTTGAAATCAAATTGTGTACGCTAAATATATACTTAGTCGACATATATGTATACCAAAACCAAGTCTCACCTTTTCCCCTCACTCACATACATTCTTAAAGTCATTCATTGTCAGAAAATCCCCCTTAAAATCCACATCTCCTTAAATACTCTCTGCCATGAACAGTAGGAGCAAGTTGGGAATGTTTTAAAATAATTATAACTTTATACGTATACATATACACGTATAACTCTTATCCTCCTTCACCACCTCTCCCACACAACTCCCTTCATGTTTTCTCAGTCCCTTTTCATCATTTAGAAACCCCAAAACGATTAGAAGCGTTTATAACTTCATTTGGAAGCTCATTCGAAAATAAGGGTTTATATATATAGACGTATATATTGGTTCTAGCCATTATGGACATTATTTCTCGTGTTCTAGCCATTCTCACGCGTTCCCTCACCACCCTAGAGGTGTTGTAAGTCCCCTCGTATCGTTTCTAGTTCGTTTTATACGTTTATGATTCACCATGCATCACATATTAATTATGTTCAAACGTATATATTTCACCTTTATTTTTACGAACCATGCTTCGTTCTAGAACACGAGAAGTGGTTAGCCTCCCTTGTGGAAGGCCTAGTAACCATGAAATACACACACATCACATTTATATTATTGTTTCATGCATAATTTGAACCCTAATTGAACTAGCATCACACGTACAAAAGCATAGGTATTAGAAAATTTGACTTAGTCTTTTGGTTAAAATCTGTCCCAAGCGACCCCCTAAACGGCCATGTAAAACTCAAATTAACTTGACAACAACCCATTATTTTTACACAACCTGTTTCTCCTTGCTACAAACTACAAGTTTTGTATTTATAGTTCGTAAATATAAGCTCATCTAGTCCCTTCAATTTGGCAAAAGGTAAGCGACACACCCCATTTTTAAAACAGTTTATATAAATACAAAGTGGACTAAAAGCCCAATAAGTTCTTTTTAAGCAATCTGAATAAGCTAGATTCAAAAGCTCTTTTGATATGAAAATAGGACATTAAAAATGAGTCTAGGGATAAGCCTAACTTGTCTCAAAGCTCACAGATCGTTAAACGTTAACGGGCCTTTAATTAGCTCGTTAAAAGCCCATTAAGTGAAAAATAAGCTATTTTCGCAAATAAGCAGTTGACAAAAGTTTTAATAAGCTTCATTAAGCCACAGAAAAATTCGAAATATTTTTCCCATAATTTTTGTACGTTTGGACTAAAAATGCAAACTAGTTACACTTTAGAGGACTAAAACAGCCAACCCTTAAAAACATGGACTGAAACTGCCAAAATAGAAATATTAGGGTACAAATTTATATATTATCATATTCCAAGCTCAGAAAGTTATTTTGGACATGTAGTCGACTATAAATGCAATTTATACATAATTAAGGACTAACGGTGCAACGCTAACGCCGTTAGGGTGTAAAGTGTAAAAACAGATAAATTGCAAGGACCAACAAAACATAATTGATATTTTCATTTCTATATTTCATTTTACGATTCCCCGTCACGTCACGTGCATTTTTGTATATTTCATTTACTTAATATATAACGTTTGTTATATTTATATATAAAGAGTTTTAACGATTTAACTTCCCGTTTCGTTTCACCACTTTCGAGGAAATGATATTATTGGATTTCATTAACATAAAAACAAGATAATATTATGAATAATATTATTTTTGAACTTTAGGCACTTTAAGCATATCACACTCACGTCACCGATCAAATCGTTAAACGATTTCTAGTTTTCACACTCGTTATTCGTAATAAGTCAAATACTCAGACTTCCCTTATATTCAGGTCTCGTGTTGAAGCCGTTCCCCTAATATTACTTGATTTCATAATTCCACCTTGTCAGATACGCTCAAGGTGAGTCATAGCCCCGTTTTTATACTTGTGTTATAAATACTATTTGGGGGAGATACATGCTCAATTATATTTTATTACTTTTACAAGTACACTGAAAACTCTCACGATTTACTCAGAATTATAACCCCTACTTTACATGTTTTGATTTACTCTTTGGGGGAGTATTATGCTTGTTTTACTTGCAAATTACTTGGTTAGCTTAAACTTTGAACTCAAATGATAGCATTTTCAAATTGCTTGTTGTAACATGATACTTATTTTCACTATACACATTCACGTAACATCATGAATGTACACCTCACTTTATATGTTATTTCCACATTTCAATGGAAATACTTGCTAGAATTAAAGCACACGTATTATACGTACACACATTAAGTTGATATTGCCTAAGTTGCCTTATTGCCAGAAAGTCCCTTTATCATGAGCCATTAATCACTACGGTGAATGTGAATATAGTGAACAGCTTCGAAACCTGTTAGACGCTGACAACCTATCCCACTAAATACTGGACGGAATGCCTTTTTGGCTAGTCGTATTAGTCGTGATACACTATATTCGAGAAAAATAGGAATTGGCGGATCACCTATTACACGAGGGCCATAAATCCATCATTCCCTTGATGTGATCACATTCATTTTACGGTACATTGTTAAGTTTTGCGTGTCATGTGGTTTAGAGCAATACATTTATATATATGTTTTTATATATATCTAGATACAGCTGTATTAGTATTTCACCAGACTATGATTATAGATCTCAGGCATAACATCATTATTACCACACCCAGCTTGGATTATGATCCTATTTTTGAACTTAACTGATTTCATATGTGGTTTACTTGTGGTTTTTACCCCGTGCAACTCGCTACTTGTTTTATCACTATTGGCACTTATTACAGATATCGCCTCACTCTTGAAATTATTGAAATCAACTGTTTACCCATACTTGAATTTATTTCAAATATCACTGTACACCTTTTGAAGTTATTGAAATAAATTGTTTTCTATTAAACTCTATGAACTCACCAACCTTTGTGTTGACACTTTATGCATATTTATCTCCGGTAATTAACGGAGCAAGACAAGACACGGAGAGGGCATTTTATCTCTGATAAATTACATGGTGTAAAAATCAAATATGTCATTATTTTCAAATTATCACACCCTTTCATGGGACTTTACAAATCTGATATTTCATCTTCTGAAACAAAAATATTATTTGAATGACAAACAACTTTCAAAACGTCTCGTTTTATCCGTTTTCTATGATTATGACTCGAACCTCACCGTAATACCCCAATTAGTCTTCCGCTGTTATCTCATAATTTATGGGGTGTTACAGATTGGTATCAAAGTTATAGTTATAGAGAACTAAATGTTTTCAAACATTGAAATATAACTACACTTTCAAAATGAATGATTTTACACATACCATTTTACGCCCTCCGTGTCTGCATATCACCGTGCTCAATACATTACCTATTAGGATTATTTTACACAAATCTTCACACACTTGATTATTTCAACTTCATTTTCACTCCCTTAATATTATTGATTACTTATAATTACTATTTCCGGGTTACTATAGTACCATGCCTACAGACTCACACCTTAACACCTCACCATCGGACATGAAATCCGATGATACCTTACCATATATCACCTCACCCATAGTTCCTAGCACATTGACTGCTAACAGTGTCGAACACCCCACCTATGACACCTGTTACACTAAGTAAACCAGATTCACCCATATCTAAAGACCCGTACGTCCTAGCTAGACGAGCATATATTTCATCACCTCACCCGAGGAACCGCCCAGTTCTCCTACTTACACTCCACTTACAGATAATCAGTATATGCAGACTCAGCAGTGACTACCTGCAGCTGATTCAGAAACTCCATTACCTACACCACCACTCCCACCTACCCCGGTAGCTTGGCGCAGAAAAGTCAGGATTTTAGCACCTTATGAGCCCGAACCTTTTATGACACTATTTCGGAGCCACCTCAACGGACCTATTAAGAAGGTACACCTACGCTTAGTGCCGATTATACCACCATTTCCACCCTACTCCCCTACTTCACCCCTAGACATGATCAGGATAACGTCACCATACTTTACTACCACTACTATCATCATCCCCTCCACCTTCGGTTGGACCCGACTGCTCGTTAAGACTACTCACCCAGACTTACCCTTTTACACCTCACCAATGGGAGCCGACTACTAGAGAGAATTTACCCTCTCAGGTATCCTTCATCATTACTATTTCCCACCTGTTTTCACTCCACCAGCCCGAGTCCTTGAGATTGGAGAGAGAGTCAGGACAGCAGTTGCCCACACACCTACTCCTCCCACCAGCATGACGCGACTGGAGCGTCATAAAGAATAGATTGATACACTCCGGAACATCATTAACAGAACACCACTCACGGCCAGCGGCACCCTACATGACCTTTTATCCGACCAGATGGACCTTCAGGATGGACTGACGAGGTTTCAGTCAAAGATATTCAAGACAAGCTCCTACATGACAGTTTTACAATGAGAAAGGCAGAGGCATATTAACCTGCTACATGGAACGTTAATAAAAGACCTTGTATCGTTTGCTTCGTAAAAACAATCGATCAAGTTATTAATATTATGTTGTTTATTGTGATTATATCCAGACCTGCCACGATATTACCTACGATTATTATGATTCCCTATACCTGCCATAACTGGGCTATAACCATAGAATCCTCTATGACAAATTTCGGAAGAAAACTTGATGAATGAAGAGAAAGTTGCTAAACTTCAGCTTTTGTAGATGAATCAGTTTGTTCCTTAGCAAATCCCATACCAAGAATTGAGCATTTATCTACGATACTACCCAGACACATCGTGATTTTATGATTCTCAAATTGGTTATGATTTTGCATTGTGACCACTAGTATACAAATACCTTATTACTTGAATTATCCTAACATGGCCATTAGGTGGATTCTAAATCCATGTTTCTTGTAATATTGATAGAAGATGGCCAGCATGAACAATACAAATACCCCACCAGCACCAACCAGAACTATGACTCCTGAAGCTATTCGGAAGTTAGTAAACAACATCGTTGCAGTAGTACTCGAAGTGACTACAGTAGCTCGTCCGAGTAGCAACAATATGGCAACAGGAGGAAAGAAGACGACTGTGTCTTATAAGCATACCCATGAAAGTTTCACGGGTTGTGAACCAACGCACCTTAAAGGTACAATAGGAGTAACTAAACCTACTATCACCATTACCCAAGGATTTCTAGACTAAGAAGTTAAACGGGACACTACAAGAGTCATTGCCCAACCCAGAATACCCCTTAGTACAATAAGGCCTGTGGAAGAGAATGAAAGCTCGTTAGGACCTCAACCACGTCAAAGGATGACACCAATGATTAAACAGAAGAAGAAATTCCTGTTGTAATAAATAAACCGTAGTTCAAACCCTCTAGAGTTGTATTTCCTTTTGTACTTTACTTTAGGTACAATGGATGTAACCTAAGTGTAACAACTACCTTTCTACCGTATGAAAACACTATCTTGTAATATTTCCGTAATAATCACGACCTACGTTTATTTTCAGTTTCTATTCCATTTACCCTATTCGTAGTCATTACGTACACTGTTATCCCCTTAGAAATTTGGTTAAACATCATTTCTGACAGAACAATAGATTATTGCCATCTTTTAAGAATTCTCACACGAACCCTAAAGATTTAGTTCAAGGATGTCCTATAATCACCCTAGAAATTCCTAGCTCATCACCGAAGTGTGAACAAAATTTTTCTTATTCTTTTGAAAAATAATTATGTTGTTATTTTACATAAACAACAAGTTGAACACCATCTAATTTTATTTTTTTTATAAGTATAAATACCACAGTGACTAAGCCAAGCATCACATCATTTGGTCCTCAATTATACATAGCCTGATCACCTATGTCTAATTTAGGAAGAATCATGTCATAAATGGAACAGTTATCTCTTCAGATTTCCTAATAACAATTTTCATTCAAAAGCAAAATCTTGAAACAAAATAAACTGTTCATAAACATCACTTTTGACAAACCCCGATAGATGTCTACACCTATTACCCATCACCTTTATGATAGGAAACCGACAAAAGTACGAACATGGAAACCCTAAGAATACACAGAAATTTTATGGAAAGCACAAATAGCGTGAATTTTATTAGAAACCACGAAAGTTAATACATAGTGATATAATTAGCATTGGAAGTGCTAATGATACAATGATTACAAGGAAAGGCATAGAATCGCCAATAGGTTGACCCGCCATAGCAACAAAGACCACCACCAACCCAGCAATAGCGAGAGCCACCACAAGATGTATCACCTTGATTATTCTGTAAGATAAATACAAACAAAGCATTAAAAACAATAGCAAGACTAGTTCTTAAACATAAAGAAAAACGAGTTTTATTTCACTTTTATTAAGGATTACATAGAAAAACAACAAGGACTCATTTCAGAAACCCGAGCGCGAGACTATTACCCCCATAGCTTGTCCTCGCTGATAGCAAGAATCACAATAGGCATAAGAACCGCTAGAACGCAAACCAAGAATACGTAATCTTCATTAGGAACGTACGCCAAGTAAGTAACCGCGAGAACGACATACACAATCGCTAGTATAGTAATGAGGTGCGGCATTTTGGAGATATTTTATGAGGGAAATATAGTTGGTGGAAGAATGGAAATTAAAATGGAGTATATTAGGCAAAACTAGCCGTTGGAACACTATTCACGACCGTTGGGATTTACTGTTCCCGACCGTTGGAGCACTGTTCATTACCGTTGAATTTTTCACTATTCCAGCCATTATTTTCACTATTCACAGCCGTTGGACTCATTAGGTGGCGAGACATTCGAATTATTTAGTTTAGTGTTAGTAAATCTAACAAAGTTACGTTTTCTTGAATTTCTAAATGGAAATTTCTCGACAACCCTTTTTCGCATCACCCCTTAACCTAACAACCACTTTAAACTTAAATTCCGAGACGTAATTCAGAATGACAAGTGGGTACTGTAGCAAACTGCAAAATTTCACTATAATTAACAACGGTTAATTATATATTAATCTCTGTCACTATTTTTAATTACCATTTTTTTTACGGGAAAATTCAAAATTTTCTTTATTATATTATTTTAACGCGAACACGTTATCACGTAAATTACCAAATAACGGGACGAGCTCTTACGCGATTCACAAAATCAAATTACACACAATTGTTACCAAACGGGCCAAGAATAATCTCAGCCCAACACCCCTTTTCGCTCACTGTTCATCACAGCCCAACACAAGCCCATTTTCCCTTTTTATTTCATTTTCGGTCGACCTCATGCACTCCAATTCACCCCGTTTTTTCTCCCAATATTGAAACACGACCTATGCATATTTTTACACCACCTATTTGTTCCCTCACCAAAGAATTAGGATGCAAAGTTTTAGCTCCTAGTATCATCGTTTGATACGTTCAATTAAACCAAAGTGAATCGACATTGAGCACACCCATTCGACATATAAAATTTTACAACTTATCCGTTTTAACCAGAACTTGTTTCCCCTTTGTTCCAACATTTTTAATAGATCATATATGTGTTATTGAGTAATGATCTCATCCTAGAACCTCATATCACACGTTGAAATCAAATTGTGTACACTAAATATATACTAGTCGACATATATGTATACCAAACCAAGTCTCACCTTTTCCCCTCACTCACATACATTCTTAAAGTCATTCATTGTCAGAAAATCCCCCTCAAAATCCAAATCTCCTTAAATACTCTCTGCCATGAACAGTAGGAGCAAGTTGGGAATGTTTTAAAATAATTATAACTTCATACGTATACATATACACGTATAACTCTTATCCTCCTTCACCACCTCTCCCACACAACTGCCTTCATGTTTTCTCAGTCCCTTTTCATCATTTAGAAACCCCAAAATGATCAGAAGCGTTTATAACTTCATTTGGAAGCTCATTCGAAAATAAGGGTTTAAATATATAGACGTATATATTGGTTCTAGCCATTGTGGGCATTATTTCTTATGTTCTAGCCATTCTCACGCGTTCCCTCACCACCCTAGAGGTGTTGTAACTCCCCTCGTATCATTTCTAGTTCGTTTCATATGTTTATGATTCACCATGCATCACATATTAATTATGTTCAAACGTATACATTTCACCTTTATTTTTACGTACCATGCTTCGTTCTAGAACACGAGAAGTGGTTAGCCTAAAAATGCAAACTAGTTACACTTTAGAGGACTAAAACTGCCAACCCTAAAAAACATGGACTGAAACTGCCAAAACAAAAACATTAGGGTAGAAATTGATATATTATCATATTCCAAGCTCAGAAAGTTATTTTGGACATGTAGTGGACTATAAATGCAATTTATACTTAATTAAGGACTAACGGTGCAACGCTAACGCCGTTAGGGTGTAAAGTGTAAAAACAGATAAATTGCAAGGACCAACAGAACATAATTGATATTTTCATTTCTGTATTTCATCTTACGATTCCCCGTCACATCACGTGCATTTTTGTATATTTCATTTACTTAATATATAACGTTCGTTATATTTATATATAAAGAGTTTTAACGATTTAACTTCCCGTTTCGTTTCACCACTTTCGAGGAAACGATATTATTGGATTTCAATGACATAAAAACAAGATAATATTATGAATAATATTATTTTTGAACTTTAGGCATTTTAAGCATATCACACTCACGTCACCGATCAAATCGTTATACGATTTCTCGTTTTCACACTCGTTATTCGTAATAAGTCAAATACTCAGACTTCCCTTATATTCAGGTCTCGTGTTGAATTCGTTCCCCTAATCTTACTTTATTTCATAATTCCACCTTGTCAGATACGCTCAGGGTAAGTCATAGCCCCATTTTTATACTTGTGTTATAAATACTATTTGGGGGAGATACATGCTCAATTATATTTTATTACTTTTACAAGTACACTGAAAACTCTCACGATTTACTCAGAATTATAACCCCTACTTTACATGTTTTGATTTACTCTTTGGGGGAGTATTATGCTTGTTTTACTTGCAAATTACTTGGTTAGCTTAAACTCTGAACTCAAATTATAGCATTTTCAAATTTCTTATTGTAACATGATACTTATTTTCACTATACACATTCACGTAATATCATGATTGTACACCTCACTTTATATGTTATTTAAACATTTAAATGGAAATACTTGCTAGAATTAAAGCACACGTATTATACGTACACCCATTTAGTTGATATTGCCTAAGTTACCTTATTGCCAGAAAGTCCCTTTATCATGAGCCATTAATCACTGCGGTGAACGTGAATATAGTGAACAGCTTCGAAACCTGTTAGAGGCTGACAACCTATCCCACTAAATACTGGACGGAATGCCTTTTTGGCTAGTCGTATTAGTCGCGATACACTATATTCGAGAAAAATAGGAATTGGCAAATCACCTATCACACGAGGGCCATAAATCCATCATTCCAGTGATGTGATCACCTCCGTTTTACGGTACATTGTTAAGTTTTGCGTGTCATGAGGCTTAGAGCAATATATTTATATATATGTTTTCATATACGTCTAGATACAGCTGTATTAGTATTTCACCAGTCTATGATTATAGATCTCAGGCATAACATCATTATTACCACTCCTAGCTAGGATTATGATCCTATATTTGAACTTAACTGATTTCATATGTGGTTTACTTGTGGTTTTTACCCCGTGCAACTCACTACTTGTTTTATCACTATTAGCACTTATTACAGATATCACCTCACTCTTGAAATTATTGAAATCAACGGTTTACCCGTACTTGAATTTATTTCAAATATCACTGTACACCTTTTGAAGTTATTGAAATAAATTGTTTTCTATTAAACTCTATGAACTCACCAACCTTTGTGTTGACACTTTAAGCATGTTTATCTCAGGTAATTAACGGAGCAGGACAAGACACGGAGAGGGAATTTTAACTCTGATAAATTACATGGTGTGAAAATCAAATATGTCATTATTTTCAAATTATCACACCCTTTCATGGGACTTTACAAATCTGATATTTCATATTCTGAAACAAAAATATTAATTGAATGACAAACAACTTTCAAAACGTCTCATTTGAGCCGTTTTCTATGATTATGACTCGATCCTCACCGTAATACCCCAATTAGTCTTCCGCTGTTATCTCATAATTTAGGGGGTGTTACAATGGATAATCAAAGAAATAAATTTTTTGTTCTAAACTTCACATTTTTAATGTGACAAAACATTTTTTCAAAAATACATTTTACAAATTATTTTTGAATTAAAAAGAAATGTTTTATTTTGAAAAATAAGTTTGAAAGTCCCAACAGCTATTTTTCCCCCCAAATCAGCTCCAAACTTTCCCAAATAAACTTTCACCAGTAAAAACAAAATTTGGAGCGTCCCTATCTGGGACGGTACCACGGTACCACTAAATTTAGTGGTACCGTCCGTACATAACGGCTAGTTTTTTCTTTGCCTATAAATAGTGGACCATTTTACACTTCCAACTTGATTTTTCCAGTTAGTTTTCTTTGGTCTAATCCCTTCTTACTTAGATCACTTTCTTTGATCATTTAGAGAGTCTTAGTTTGTTTAAGAGTGATCCTTTCATCCAACCAAGAGATCACCTTCATTCCTCTACTAGTGCAAGAGAAGAACACATAGTATCACAAAGATACAAAGTGTTGTAGTTATAGTTAGTGCACTTGTAACACTTGTTACATACTTGTTATATCCTAGCATACATCAAGTTGATTTTCTTTTGAGTAGTTTGTGAGAGTAGATCATTGTGATCTTGTCGAGATCTTGAAGATCTCTTGTAGAGAGTGAACTTGTGAGTTGATCAAGTGGATCAAGGGTAGATCGGGTAGATCGAGTCAAGTGAGAGTAGATCATTGAGATCTTGTTGAGATCTTGGATATCTCTTGTAGCTTGTGAGCTTGTGTATTGATCAAGTGGATCAATGGTAGATCGAGTCAAGTGGGAGTAGATCATTGTGATCTTGTTGAGATCCTGGAGATCTCTTGTAGCTTGTGGGCTTGTGTGTTGATCAAGTGGATCAAGGGTAGATCGGATAGATCGTGAGTAGATCGGGTGGATCGTGAGTATATCGGATAGATCGAGTGTAGATCATGTGGATCTTTTAGTTTGTGTGATATGTGAGGATCGGGTAGATTGTGGTAGATTGGTACTTGCTAAGATTAGTACTCAACATTTAGCTTAGTGTCGGAAATAAGGATAAGCGACGTTGTACGGTTTTCTCCGCCTGAAGGGAGCTTGTTGATTAGTGAAGGAACTCTCGAGTTGGGTACTCGGGGAGTGGAGTAGGGCGAATAGGAGCTTCGTGACCGAACCACTATAAATTATCGTGTCCGGTTTGCGCCTTCTTTTCTTATCTCTTTACTTTCATTTTAGTTTTTAGCGCTTTATATTTATATTTGTATTGCGTTTATGTTTGTGTGGTTTGTTGCTTATATTATGTTGATTATGCTTGTGTCATGGTTTGATTGTGTTTGTGTAGTAGTTTACTTTATACCATCTCTAGATGTTGTATGATCATTGTTTACACTTTTCATATTACGTCACACTTGATCAGGTGTTTGATACAAAAAGTTTTTAAGTTTTTAAATGGAAACGTATTCACCCCCCCCCCCTCTACGGTTTCCACAATTGGTACCAGAGCCACGTTGCTCAAATTTTAAAAAAAATGGTTTTCGAAATTGAGTACGATCCATGTATCAAATTACCCATGAAAGGGGATATAATATGAAACGTATTTACTTGCTTAATACTTACAAGTTTTGTTGTTAAGTATACTTTATCATACTGGCTTGAAGGTTTTCTTAAACCAATAAAAGAATAGAGTTTGTAAGTGCCCGGTCATGTCTTTAGAACGAGTCGTAAAGTCATGCGGTTTTGAAAGGAGTGTTTGGGACAAACCATTATTTTGTGATAAGAGTATTATCGTAAATGTCTTTCTTAATCCTAAACGTGAAAATGGTGCTTAATATATATTTCATATGTTCGGTATCTAGTTTATTAAATTTTACATCTTTCCGTCGAGTCGCCGCACTAAAATAATAAATTGAATCAGGAAACAGGTCACGGTACCACTAAATATAGGACGTACCGTTATATTTAACGGTACCGTGGGGTATTTAAAGGTACCGTGCATTTGTCTGTCTGTTTTCAGTATTGGGTCATTTACAAAAATTCATATAAAATCAACCATAAGTCCGTAGGAGTCGTGTTACCCATCATTTTAAACGAAGTTGAGTCTATTTTCAGTTGAAAAATACTTTTATGAATTAGTTCTAAATTAAAGTATATTAGAGTCCTTGATTTTCAACTAAAAGTGTTTTTGGTCATGCTGTATGCGTAAATTCTTGGTTAAACTCAAAAAGGGCGTTTCAACTTTTGAACCTTGACGTGTTTTCAAAGTGACTTGGTAAAAATCTTTAAAATGGGGAGGAAACCAATTCGTTTTCAAATAAAATCAAGCTTCGTATACATTGTTATACTTAATACATAAAATGGCGATAAGTATTTTTGTGTGTTATGCTAAATGACTATTTGTTTTTCTTTGTGTCCTAGTATTGTTAGTTAATATTTTTTTAGTGCTTATAGTTATCTTTAGTTGAGCTAATTATATCTATAATCACAAGCGTTTTACATGCCTTGTTGCTATGTGTTGATTATTAGTTTTTCGGCTTATGCGTCAATAGGATTTAGACTAGACTTCTTGCACTAAGTTGCGTAATTGATTTTGCATTGCATATAGGCATAGACCACTTTTCTTACATATGTGTTTTCGACATCTTGCAAGTTTTAAGATGCTTTAGTAACCTTCTTAGGAATGGAAACTAAGTTGGTTGATCATGTACGTCGAAAGATATTGTCTTGCACAATTATTTTTCCAAAGGTTTAAGTGTAAAAAATATATCACCTCAAAATGTTTAACACTTTCATTAAATCCGTAACATGATCACTAAAATATTACATCCTTTTATCTTGCTTGACCATGGGTTGTCTAAACAAGATAAAAGATCATATTAATACATTGGGGGAATTGCATATATATCCCTGCAAAAACTCAAAATTGCGTATATATCCGGCTTAAATATATAATTACATATATATCCTTTCAAAAGCTTAAAAATTGCATATATATCCAACTTAATTTAATAATTGCATATATATCCTTTCTAAACGTTCGTAATTACATATATATCATTCTAAACCTCTAATATATCACATATATCTAAATAATTATTTAATATAACTTTAAACTCTAAATTCAGTAATTATAATTTTAAAATTGCAACAATCACATTTGTTTTAAGGGTAAGATGTCCCGAGGTTCAAATAAACTATATGACCAAATACAATATATCAAGACAATGTTTAACCACACGAAAAAAAAATTCACCTCATTTCATGTATAGTACGAATACCTGAAATAAACTCATCAAATATATCATGATTGTTATATATTATATATCAGAGATAAAATATGTTTACAATTAAAGCGTATATACTACTACAAGTTTATAAATAAAGAAAAATATATTTAAGAAATATATATATTTTTATTTTATATAATTATACTTGTCATGTATTATAGAGTTGTAAATTTAAATTAAATAGCTATTTGGATATATATGACATATTTAAGGTTCAGGAAGGATTTATATGTGATTATAAGTTTAGGTTGGATATATATGCAATTTTTAAGCCTTTGGAAGGATATATATGCAATTAAAAGTTTAAGTTGGATATATATGCAATTTTAAGCTTTTGCAGGGATATATATGTAATTCCCCCTAATACATTAGTATTTAAGTAAAAGAAAATGTATTAAACTTGCATTGATCTAACACACACACACAAAATGTTTTAAACATCTAGTATTTTACGTATATTGTATAAAAATGGTTAAGATAATTATTTTTATACTCATGATATGTCGAAAACTAAGAATATTATACTTAATAATATAAATAGTTTTTCACAAATAAAAATAAATGACAATATCGAAGTAGTAAGTTGATATGTCATTAACCTCACACATACAACTAGTATTAGAATAAATGGAACACATTCCTTAAGTTTTTATTTTCTTTTTAAAAGGAGTGATCGTGAGGGTCAAAAAAGATTTCGAATACATATCAATTCATTATACAAATTATGACTGATATCATCATCGAATCTAATTGTCAAGTTTTTGAGTATGGACATGAAATTGGAGTCATTATTTGTCTAGCTTCAAGATAACATCAAAATATAACGAAATATATTATCTTGAATCTACATACTCAATCACACTCGGTTGTTATGAAAATAATGACTTCCTCTCAAGATGAAAATAATATGCATCGGATCATAACTTACACTTGTGTTGAAGATGCCATATTGAGTCTTCTTGTCCAATGGTTGTGTTCTAAATACTAAACTAATATGTTTAAAAGATGCATAAAATACAAAACTAAGTAGGATTGACAACTTGGATGTTTCATCCGAAATATACAAGTAATTTACATTGCAATGCAATTAGTAAATGTGTCATTTCTGAAAAACCAAACACGAGCAAACAAACAACACATGTAAACTTTGCTCATGAACGACTCAACACTCAAAATCACATGTCTAGTAAAAGTGTCACACATAATATGTTATTAACTATTATGTACGTCATCAATCTTCGAGAATATCACATGTATTTCTCTTATCAAAAGATTGACAAATGATAACTTATATCTTATGCATCTTATTTTCTTTGTAACATGAATGGTTATATTACACGAGAATACACTGCATTTTTTTTAACAAATATAGGATATTAGATTTGAGTGATAACCCAATACAACATGTTTCATTGCATAAACAAGTAAAATTGATCATATACTAAAATACTTGTTTTACTAAGCATTCGTAAGAGTGATAAGTTTCCTCTTAGAAAAGCATATTTGTTGAAAGATACAATATCTCTCATTTCAAACATACATCATATAATACTTACAAAATCTATTGAGGTAAGTAACCTTTACTAGATTCTTTTCTCAAGATATGCAAATGAGCATTCTTGAAACACTCTCGATGTAGTAGATTCTACATTGTATCACATTAGAGCATCTTTTGGTTCTAGGAAACCAAATTATGTTAAAATAACATGTAACAATTCAACAAACAAAGATGTTATCCAAGAGATCATAAAATGCACCATCTCCACCAAATAACCTCTAAATCTCAAACACGATATTAAAACATTTTGCTTGCCTTTGTTAGGAGTTGTGTAAGACATGTCATCTTCTTAACCGACTTTTAAAATATGGTTAGTTGAGTCATATTAGGCCATGTATTAGCGAAATAAGCTAACATCATCTTTGCTATACTTCGATAGGCAAATATAGGAATTTGAATTTTTCTAACACGAGAATGACTACTGAAGAACCTATCGCACTAGAAATTCAATTTGACATAACGGTTGAATTGCTTCCAGGAGAGAAGTTGGGTTCGTGGTATAACCCGTAAAAATGGTCGTGTTTAGCCTGAATTGAGCACCACTAGTGATAGTCTCACACTCATTCTCTAACTTAAAATTTTTTCATTCCTACACTTGACTAAAGACAGTTTACATCGGTGAACTTTATCTCCCATTAGGATTTTATTTTGAACAAGTAGTAATTAGGATCCTCCTTAGCGAACCTAGATTACTTGCATCCCACATATGTGTTTCAAAATGATAACATGTTCTCGTATGATATGATTGAATCTCTTCATGATCTTAAATGTTAAATGATTATTGATGAACTCAAATAAGTACATTTTATTATCATCATTTATCCTATTTATTTGACTTGTTTTTTTATATTATACATGAGAATCGACACATTAATGTTTACTTTAGTAATTCTCAGGTAAAAACAGGCATTATGTGAAACTTGGCAATTTTGGACTAATTATGGAGCAAAACAAGCGAGATGTCAAAAGTCTACTGAAATCCAGAAGATGTGCCGTATCTCACTCAACAGATACGACGCAATGTCATACTTGGATGAATTCGAAGACCATTTCCTGACTTTGAAGAATGCGCCGCATGCAATTCTGTCATGCCCCGCATATGAAACTTTGGTCAAAGAAGATCAAGCCCGTTCTACTCCAGATACGCTGCAATATACTTCTAACATACGGTGTATCACTATCAGGATTTCACCAGTTACAATCCAAGATAGCTAAAGTACATGCGCCGCATACAAAGATCAAGATACGCCGCATCTGAAGACGGTGTACGAATATTCCTGAATATATTAATCTTGGACCCCACGCGAAGTTAAGTCAATGCGCCGCATCTAACAACTCAATGCGCCGCATCGATCCCTCAGAAAGAAACTATAAATACCCCAAGGACAGACGAATTTGAGAGCTCTCGAAGACTACACACCGAAGAGAGATATAACCCTAGAGTCGAATTTAGACGACTAAGCCGCACAAGACACACCTTAAACAAAGATACAAGAGCTGTAAGAAGGTCCTGCATGTATTCAATTCATTAAGTAGTTTTGTTTTATTGTTTTAGTACACTTTAATTCATCAGGATTGATGGGCTTGTATCATGTGACTACGGAAGATCATGCACTCCCCTTAATATTGTTTTCCCATTAATTAAAGTTTATATGTTGATGTCTTTGGTGACTTTTATTAGTGCATTGATAACCTCTGTGTCTAGCTGAGTCTTGCTGGGGTCTTCATGTGTAAAACCCAAAAATCTAAAACATGCAAAATTACCAAAATGCCCCTGAAACTTTAAAATTTAATTAAAGCTTAATTAAAGTTCTGAATTAATCCCGAATCTCTGGAAACGAACTACAAATCAAACAAGATAATTTTGAGGCAAGCTCTAATTATTTTTACAAGTACAAAATGTATTATTTCAATTAAATATCACTTTGGTCAAATTTATTAAACATAATACATAATTATTATTAATTAAAAAACCTTTTTAAATACAAAGTAATTAAGGAAAATAAAATGAAAGATGGAAAATTGATCCTTGGGCCTTGAAGGCCGGTTCTTAGCCATAACTCCCTCCTCCTAATTCGGTCCATCCCATTTTATATCATCCCATAATTTTATTTCTTCCATAAAACCCTAACAAAACATTAAGCCGCCACTCTTAAAAATCCCACCCACCACATCCGAATTTTTTGAAGCAAAGAGGAAATTTTATGGAGTTCTTCATAGTGCCAAGAAGGTGGGAAAAATAGCCACAAGGTCCTGGAGTTGATCGTTTGGTCGTGGTGAATTTATTGGGTCGAAAAACCCTAACCGAGCAACAATAATCCATAGCATGTGAATCCCTTGATCTATAATTTTTCTGGTATTTTTCTAATCCTCTCTTATTCATATATAACGTGGGAAAAATGATAAAAACAAGCCATGCGCTATATATTAATCGTATGGAAAATTATGTGTTATAAACCCTAAAATCGAATAAAATCTATAAATCATGTATGCGATTTTTCTGAGATGTATACTTATTTTCCTTGGGTTCTATATGCTTCTTATAACATGAGAAAAATAAGCATTCAAATTGTTTGTGTCGAAATCATGATTTTTGGAATTATTGTTATATCGGGTTTTTGAATAAAAGGGAAAATCGTGGAACAAAATATGGAACCAATCGACCTAGGGTTTTTAGTGAATGAAATCTGGAAATAAAAGTGATATAATGATGATACAATGATTTCTTAATGATTGGGATTGCTAGGGTTTGATTTTGTTAAGGTTTTATAAAAACCGATTAGAAAATAATTAGTTTAGGGTGTGTTTTGTAATTTTTAAAACTTAAGGGATAATTTTGTAAATCATGTTAGACCTGCTATAATTCGAAGAAAATATAAAAGGAGGGGCTCATGTGTTAATTTTGCATATAAAGGGTTTATTTGATAAATATATATATATTAGTTAAATCGAATTGAAAAGAAATAAAAATGAGGGACTAAATATGTAATTTCTGGAAACTTGGTGCTGTTTTGGGTAGTAAATTATATTCAGGGGGTTATGTGTAATTTTGGTAATTTAATGGACTAATATGTAATTATTAATAATTAAGGATTGAAATTGTAAATTTAAGGGCTAAATATGTAACTTTGATAACTCGAGGGACTTGATGTGTAAATTGTGATTGTTTAAGGGTGTGTTCGTATAACATGTTGAAATAAGTGTTCATTGTGTAAAATTGAGAAATTAAGGGTTTAATGTGTAATTATAAATACCATAAGGTTTAAAATGTAACTTATGTAATTCCAAGGGTATAAAATGTAAATTATGAAATCTAAAAGACTAAAGGTGTAATTCTGGATAACTTGAGAGTGAGAATGAGTTAATGGTGATATTTTCATTTTAAACCTTGAACTTTGGCAAATTTACACTTATAACCCTGAACTATGAAAAACTTGTCATAACTAACCCTGAACTTGTGTAACTTGTTAAAATGAATATTAGTTCCATAATAAGCTAATTAAAGATTTGACTTGAATTATATCACTTGAATCTTGCTAAATGTGGTAACTTACTAATTATGGAAACCTGCTAAAAATAGAAAGTTACTAAAAATGGAAGTTACTTATAATGGGAAGATAACTTAACCCCTTTCGTATTTCTGTCTTCTACTCCTTTAGGTTCAAGGAGGGAGTGATCTTGATCCCTGTCAGCTACTCTTGTGTTTGTGCTTGCTATTTGAATAAGGTACATATATTCTGCTCTTCTTGTAAAGAGCCTTCGTCTCATTTCTGATTCCTGATTTATCGTTATGTTTCCCCTTGTATTGTGAACCATAGATTTGGACCTTTACTTTAACCTTTGTCTTGAACCTTGTCATAAACCTGAACTTGAACCTTGATACACTTGATATGAACCTTGAACTCTTGCCTTGAACCTTTGACTTGAACCCTGCTATGATACTTGACATGACTTGTTCACCCTGATAACCTGGATAATTAAGACCTTGGGTACTTGAAGGTTCATAGGATTTTATAACTACTTTTAGTTGTATATGAAGAGGTTTTTGAACATCTCCTTAAAAGACTTTTATTATGAAACTGTTCTAACGATCATTTTATTAAAACCATGTAAAAAGGATTTCTTATAATAAACTATTATGAACCTTCCAGTATTTGACCTTTCTGATATGGACCTCCTGATAATGAACCCCTGCATTTATCTCCTGTTTTGAACCCTGATATGAACCCGGATATAAACCCTAATATGATACCTGACATTTGATACCTGAGACTTGACACTTGACACCCGAGACTTGATACTTGACCTTGACCCACAGTTTGAGACTACGAGCCAAGTTCGTTTTCCTTGCCATGAAGGTAACAGGGCCGTGCCTGTGATGCACCACTGGCATGACTCGTGTGTGGTTCAATTGATTAGCCACACCATCCCCGACCTGATTTGATTTGTTACGTAGAGGAAGACCCTGTGGCCTGCGGGGGCGCATGGATGCATCCTAGACATGTCCTGATTTGTTATATTTCCTGTTATATCCTGGTGACTGACGAGTGTGTGCGATACACGTCTTTCACAACCCCTGGGAGCTTGCAACTCCAACCCCTGGAGGTATCCCCTCACCCTGTGTCCTGGTATGCTGAGGTCACCCCTCCATACACCCTGATATATGTGATGTGATTTGATATGTTTGGGCTCGTAGAGGATTTCTGTTTACCTGAAACCTTGTAACCTTATGACCTGTTACTTGACCTAATACTTGACCTGACATTGGACTTGACTTGATTTGACTTGGGATTGTGGTGGGTTTTGGTTTCATTTGCACATACCATTGTAACCATTCTTAGTTCCTGGTATGTCTGCATAACTCTTGTATTCCTTTTTCCTGACTCTTGTTACACCTGGTATTATTTCTTTTACTTTATTATCCCGTTACTACTGCTTTGTTTCCGTTATATCTGTTCACTGAGCTCTCGTAGCTCAGCCGCATTTCTTTTCCTGCGGCAGGTACATTTAAGCTAGGAGCTGGGTTTTAGCTTGGGATGAGAGCAACTTGTGTGAAGTTTAGACCTTGTCATTCTAGTTGACCTTTTGGATATTATTTCTGTTATGCCATTGTTTGGGCAGTTTGGATTCTGTTTTGTACTTCTTTATTTCTGTCTTGCACTTGATATAAGTCGTGTTGACTTATTTTCCTTGGATTTTTAATGTTAAAGCTTCCGCTATTTTTATTTCTTGAATGCTTGTATCTGATATGAAACCATGTATTTGTGACATCTTTACCCTTGTCGGGTTGGGGTGTTACAATTTATGGTATCAGAGACAGGTTCCCGAAACCCTTAGGCTTAGGCCATTTGACCTGTGAGGATTGGGTAGACATTAGGTTTCCTTTCGCGCACTCTCTTTTCCTGTTTTGCTCTGTCATATATTCTTGATCTGCTCTGTCATATTCTACCTGAGTTGCTAATCCTTTTTGTGATCGTTCAGATGGTGAACACGCGCTTTAACGAGTATGATGCTCCAGATTTTCAGGCCATGATAGCCGCTGCTGTGGCTGCTGCTATTCCTCAGGTGGTGACCCAGGTCACCAATAACATCAGGAATGGGGCAAGTTCTTCTGGTGGTGGTGGTGGTGATGCTCCACCCACTGCTCCACCCGCTGCTCCTCCAGTCGGTATCCATGTGTGGATTGAGAGGTTTAACAAGCTCAAGCCTCTCTCGTTCAAGTCCGCTGCCACTCCCCATGAGGCAGAGGACTGGATCACCCATGTCGAAAAGTTGTTCAGGGTTCTCGGATGTGCTGACGAGTTTAAAACTCGGTTGGCCACATTCAAGCTAGAAGGTGACGCTTTTAATTGGTGGACTGCTCTTGTTCAAGCTAAGGGAGGTGATTATGCTGAGACCTGTTCTTGGGCGGATTTCATTGAGGTGTTCTATAGGCAGTATATTCCATTATCGGAGCAGCAGAAGTATGAGAGGGAGTATGGGATGATTCGTCAGGGAGATCGGGAGTCGTCGGGTAAGTTTATGCAGAGGTTCTTACGTTTGGCCAGTTTTGTGGGGCCAGAAGTTGCTGGGGATGCTCATCGTCAGGCACGTCATTTTAAGTGGGCATTAAAGACATGGGTATTAGACCGTATCGTGAACTTTGAGCACGAGGATGTGGCTGCTGTGGCGGATGCTGCCCGCAACATCGAGTTGTTACATGCAAAGGAGGATTCTAATAAGCGGGATAGGGACGGTAATCGGGTGCATTCCAGGGGGCAGAGTCAGCAGGACCAGAGTAGGGATTATAAGAGTCATCGGGACCAGAATTACGAACGGAAGGGGCAATCTAGTAGGGGTTTGGAACCACGAGATCGGGCGGACCGTGGTCATGATCAGCGAGGTCGGGATTCAAGGTCAGCTTCTAGGCAGGATGGCGATCGTCGGGGGCACAGCGACAGTCAGGGGTCAGCTAGTTGTCCTCAGTGTGGGAAGAAAAATAATGGATTTTGTCGTACGACTTCTGGAGCTTGTTTTAGGTGTGGTTCGAGGGAGCATAAGCTGAAAGATTTCCCTAGGCGGAATCCGGAACCACTTGAGAAATATCTTGGCCCTCCTTCTCCTACTCCTACTACCGGTCGTGTTTTCTCGCTATCTCGTGACCAAGCAGATAAGGCGTCTGGTATGTCCTTGTTTTGTTTTCCGTTCTCTTTCATATCTATGTCCTTGCAAATTTCGAGGACGAAATTTTCTGTTAGAGGGGAAGAGTTGTAAAACCCAAAAATCTAAAACATGCAAAATTACCAAAATGCCCCTGAAACTTTAAAATTTAATTAAAGCTTAATTAAAGTTCCGAATTAATCCCGAATCTCTGAAAACGAACTACAAATCAAGCAAGATAATTTTGAGGCAAGCTCTAATTATTTTTACAAGTACAAAATGTATTATTTGATTGCGTGGTTTTGTAACCTTACAACAGGTTTTACCTCTCGAGGGATCTCAAGAGGCTTACAACCCCACCAGGCAGTGTACCTGACCGATGTAGTATAGTGTAGTGGTAAGTACGGGGGATTGATCGTTCTCCACAGGGAATAGTGTTCGTTAGGTGTGAAAGGCTACTCTAATTAGGTCTAAGGGTTGAGGAAGATTCTTTTTTATGTTTTTATATTTTTATGAAAGCAAGTAAAATCTCGGTTTTGAAAGAGTGGGCGGAATTAGTTGCTAGTCAACTAACCCAAATTACTACGAATGCAATAAAATAAAATAACTGAAAATAAAATGTTGGTGAGAAACTTATGTGTAGAGAAATGTGTTTACTTAGATTTCCTTACTCCCTAACTATCTTTTACCGGTTAATTAGTGTGTATTAGTTGCGTGGATGACGGGTGTATTCCTTAATACCATTCGTGGGGTGGCGTACTTACTTCCCCAACTCTACAAGCTCCTACTTCACTCCTATGTCGAGCCGGCTAGGAAGCTCCTAACATGGGATCACTAGAATTCGCTTGTGCATTAAATACAACCATAAAAACCTTTAGTACGCGTTTGGTTCATGTTTCTTAAGACGTTCAAGCAAGTTACCGAATAGGAAGTTAGCCAGTTTTCTTAAGCCTAACATAGATAAACAATCATCCAATACAACTAACAACACACTAACAAGCAATAATCAATAGCTAGGTTTCATTAGATCTAAGCAAACACAAGATAAATTTAGCCTAACATGTTAAACAAAAGACAAGAATAAGATAGAATCAAACAACACATAGACATATTGAATGATTAATTGATAACTTATCTTTCAATGAAACATGGAAGATCTCAAGGCAAAAAGCCCTGAAAAAGTAGCTAAAATCGTCTTAGGGTTTTCTCCCAAAATTCCACACACTAAGCTCTCCCTAATGACAAAAAATTAGAAAACTATATATAGATTTTTGGATCTGACGGCGTCACCTTATGGAGTGTGACGCCGTCACCTCGCCGCTTTTAGGGTTCCCGGATGACCTTCTTGACGTCGTCCCTCTTTAGCTCTTCCAAAATCCATTCTGGCTTATCAAGGCTTGACTCCGTCTAACCATGAACGTGACGCCGTCCCCTTATGATTTAAGCCGTGACGCCCTCGATCAAGTTAAAGCGTGACGCCATCAGAATTCACATGCTATTTTCACTGGCCCGTCATGAGTAAATTTCACGTCCAACTTTTCTTGCCAAGGCATGACGCCGTCCAGAGTAAAGTCTGACGCCGTCAAGAGTAACTTTTAGCCGATTTTTGAGACTTTGTCGTTTTCTTCACTTTTATGCTCCAAAAACGTCCAAAATGCCTCCTTTTCCAGATTTCTCCTCAAAAGTACCTAAAATGACAAAAGGAACGATTTAGGGCAATATTTGATCAAATAAATACGATTTAAGGCTTAAATGACCCCTTAAAAGCGGTACACTTTTCGCTTCATCAAATACCCTTACACTTGAGATTTGCTTGTCCTCAAGCAAATGTGCTTTTATTCTAATCAAAATACAAGTTAGGGGTCATTTAATGCTAACATAAAAGTAATTACAACAAATATTCGTTCCACTTCAATCATAATAAGCACGGAGATTATAAACTAGCACCTCACAAGTAGTGTTTAGATACTCACATCTCTCAAGTGTCATCAAAATAAATCTCATAAATGAAAACGGATAATATCTCTCACTACCTGTCATAGCAAATAGATTACCATAGGCTTGGGAAAGGATCGAAAACCTCCTCCACTAGGCGTAAGCACCTAAGATAAACTATCAAAGAGGGCTTTTAAATGGGTTATAACGTTAGGTGTAGGGAAAAGGAAAACACGGTTTTGTTGGATAAGGGATATTTTACTGGTGGCGAGTTAAAGATCTTGATCAATTACATGTACTATACAATGTTGCTAAGCCAAGACTAGACTCAATCTTAAGCTAAAAACAAAATAACAAAAACATAAGATAAATATAAAATGAAACGGGATGGTAGTCCGTATGTTTTTTCTATTTTTCTTTTTCTCATTTTTTTTTGTATTTTTCTTGATTTTTTTTTTTTTTTTTTTTTTTTTTTTTTTTTTTTTTTTTTTTTGCATACACTTTTGCCCTACCATCCAAAATAATACATCATAGGGGCGTTGCATTCCCCTTACACTTGAATCTTTACATAACTTTACAAATACTAATCTAATGACTCGAATTAAGATAATTGAAAAACTTGGAGTACTTTTAAAACATTTAGCACATATGGGGGTAATAAATGATGTTCTTCCCCATTACTCCATTACACTAGTACTTTACCCATGAGTCCCAATCGTCCCAAAACAATATGTACAATGATATGACTCGACTTAGCAACCATGCAATCAACTAGATAATTAACTTGGGTTTAAACAAATGTTGTCACAATAATGCACTAAAAATGAGTGCATACAAGGTAGGCTAAGGCGATTTGGGTGTACATTTTAGTGGGGTGTAACAAATTCTTCCTTTAAGTAAAATGCTTAAAGGTCGAAACGAAAAGATAGGCTCTGAGGGGTGTACTAGGGGTATCGTGTACTAAAAATGAGTACAACGCAAAGGGTGTGGGAGAATTACTTGACTAATGTAGCCAATGTAATTATAACAAAAACACAGGTGTAAAACAATGGGTTAATCCTAATGCCTCTTATCATGTAGTAAATCTAACTACACGAATGTAGTCTCACTTGTGGCCTTGGAATGGTCCTAACGCAAGTTCTAGAATCTAAGTGCTACCGGTACACACATCATAGCATAAATGCTTTTCCTACCAATTCTAGGGGCGAACCTCACATATTTGGGGTGGAAAATTTTTTTAGTGGTACGGTTTTGTGCTAGTTATATAACTCCTATCCGTGAGACGCTCATTAAGATCAAAGTTTCACTCCTATATGTTGTAAAAAATTTTAAATTTGGCACTAAAATTACCTTAACAAGTATTTCTCTCAGTTTTATTACACATCTACCATCAAACAAACAAAAATCAAGCGCAATTGTATTCTCTAAAATCGTACTTTTACCCTCCCCTTACACTTAAGATGAACATTGTCCCCAATGTTCAAATAATAAGATGTAAAAGCAAAAAGTAAAAGAATGAAATCAAATACTCCCCTGATTCGCTCGGTGGATAATGAAATTACACGGTTAAATCTTCCTCCAAAGAGAATGTTGAAACTCCATGACTAATGCATCGCCATAAGCTTGATTCCAAAAACATCTCCTTGTCCAAAATAACCTGTTAAACCTGAGAAAACAAACACGAAAACCTGCATAACATCGGCGGGAAAAATCTATATATAAGGATATAATGCTTGTGGAATGATAATTTTGCAGATTCCTGGAGATTATAAGTTGGAGATTTAATAAAAACTTTTTATAAAAACAAAACTTTCAAAAATTTCTGAAAATTAAATCTGACGCCGTCAGGTTATAAACCCTGACGCCGTAAGAAATGACCTGACAAAAATTTTCATTTTAAGTTTCCGGAAAATTTCTGGAAAAACCTTTACCTTACTTCCTGGAAATCCTGCAAAGCATCATTATGACTCGATACAAGCATTTGACTCAAACAAATACGAATATGTATGCTAATTTATTATCATTATGATTCATGTTAATTTGTGTTCTAATAAACCGATTTAGATTTCCCTTACACTTATCTTTTGCAAAATACCTTTATATGTAGTTAAGACGAAGTTAAAAACAAAATAAAGCATTTTCACAATTTAGTTTTGAACATGAATCAATAATGATAAAAATTAAACACACATACGGAAACAAATAAAATCAAACAAACAAATAAATAAACACACAAAGCAAATAAAACAAATAAAGCTTGGGTTGCCTCCCAAGAAGCGCTTTTCTTTATTAACGAGTCTTGTAGCTAGACTCAAAGTCACGGGGTCTACGTTTTTCCGTTTTGCTTCTCAATTGCCCCTCTAATCATCCTAACAACCTCCATATCAATTTTGTATTTAGGTCCAAGGTTTAAGCAATCTTTATAATAAAGGCTTCTCTTATTCCAAACATGGTCCATGCCTTTTTCTTTATCCTCTTCATTGATGTCCTCAATCGCACCAATGTTGTCCATGTCAAATCGAGGCACAAAACGAAACTCATTAACCCGATAAGGCATCCTATATGTGATCCTATCTATGTGATTAGAAAACTGAACCGTGCCTTTCAAACGGTCATACCTTAAATTGGATGCTTCGATAAATGGCTTACCTAACACAACGCGAGATAGGCGGCAGTCAACAACACTTGCCATATCTTCTAAAATCATGAAGTTGGTGACAAAGGTAAAGTTCCCAACAAGGATATGTATATCCTTAATCCTTCCAACGAAGTTGCAAACTCCGCCTGGACACTTGGGGTCCATCCTAGGCTCAAGTGGTGTGTTTATGATTTGGCTATAAAGGCCTGAGGACATAACGTTGATTGGGGATTCACAGTCAATGTAAGCATGCTCAACGTATTGGTACCCAATCATACATGGTATCTTCACATTCCCGGGATCACCTCTCTTAATCTTTGGGTCAATTCTAACAAAAGGTGGTCGAGGGTTATCAACTAGGTTGTTATAGTAAGCAATCTCCTTCTTAGTGGGGTATTCATTGAAACAATCATCCAACCTAGGATCTACCTTTACTTCCTCAATTTTCTCAATCAACTTATCAACCGTAAGATTATTACGTTCTAAGTAATTATCTGAGTATATGGCGGTCCCTAAGTTGTTCAAGGCATAATCAAGCTCTATATCAATCATTCTACTGAGCTCCCTGAGCTCACTAATCTCATTCTCAAGTTGGCTACGCAACAAAGCCACTTCGCCAGGTGTAAGGGGTGGATTCGCGTTTTCCATAATGGCAAACTGAATAGTTAATGAAAATCTGTTACGAACAAAAGCACAAAGAAAATAGATAGACTAAAGAAAACCTAGAAAAATAAAACAAAAATCTCACTAGAAAGGAATCTAGTGAGTAGACCTAATAGAAATAAAAATTCAACCTAAACAATAACTATTCCCCGGCAGCGGCGCCAAAAACTTGATTGCGTGGTTTTGTAACCTTACAACAGGTTTTACCTCTCGAGGGATCTCAAGAGGCTTACAACCCCACCAGGCAGTGTACCTGACCGATGTAGTATAGTGTAGTGGTAAGTACGGGGGATTGATCGTTCTCCACAGGGAATAGTGTTCGTTAGGTGTGAAAGGCTACTCTAATTAGGTCTAAGGGTTGAGGAAGATTCTTTTTTATGTTTTTATATTTTTATGAAAGCAAGTAAAATCTCGGTTTTGAAAGAGTGGGCGGAATTAGTTGCTAGTCAACTAACCCAAATTACTACGAATGCAATAAAATAAAATAACTGAAAATAAAATGTTGGTGAGAAACTTATGTGTAGAGAAATGTGTTTACTTAGATTTCCTTACTCCCTAACTATCTTTTACCGGTTAATTAGTGTGTATTAGTTGCGTGGATGACGGGTGTATTCCTTAATACCATTCGTGGGGTGGCGTACTTACTTCCCCAACTCTACAAGCTCCTACTTCACTCCTATGTCGAGCCGGCTAGGAAGCTCCTAACATGGGATCACTAGAATTCGCTTGTGCATTAAATACAACCATAAAAACCTTTAGTACGCGTTTGGTTCATGTTTCTTAAGACGTTCAAGCAAGTTACCGAATAGGAAGTTAGCCAGTTTTCTTAAGCCTAACATAGATAAACAATCATCCAATACAACTAACAACACACTAACAACCAATAATCAATAGCTAGGTTTCATTAGATCTAAGCAAACACAAGATAAATTTAGCCTAACATGTTAAACAAAAGACAAGAATAAGATAGAATCAAACAACACATAGACATATTGAATGATTAATTGATAACTTATCTTTCAATGAAACATGGAAGATCTCAAGGCAAAAAGCCCTGAAAAAGTAGCTAAAATCGTCTTAGGGTTTTCTCCCAAAATTCCACACACTAAGCTCTCCCTAATGACAAAAAATTAGAAAACTATATATAGATTTTTGGATCTGACGGCGTCACCTTATGGAGTGTGACGCCGTCACCTCGCCGCTTTTAGGGTTCCCGGATGACCTTCTTGACGCCGTCCCTCTTTAGCTCTTCCAAAATCCATTCTGGCTTATCAAGGCTTGACGCCGTCTAACCATGAACGTGACGCCGTCCCCTTATGATTTAAGCCGTGACGCCCTCGATCAAGTTAAAGCGTGACGCCGTCAGAATTCACATGCTATTTTCACTGGCCCGTCATGAGTAAATTTCACGTCCAACTTTTCTTGCCAAGGCATGACGCCGTCCAGAGTAAAGTCTGACGCCGTCAAGAGTAACTTTTAGCCGATTTTTGAGACTTTGCCGTTTTCTTCACTTTTATGCTCCAAAAACGTCCAAAATGCCTCCTTTTCCAGATTTCTCCTCAAAAGTACCTAAAATGACAAAAGGAACGATTTAGGGCAATATTTGATCAAATAAATACGATTTAAGGCTTAAATGACCCCTTAAAAGCGGTACACTTTTCGCTTCATCATTATTTCACTTAAATATCACTTTGGTCGAATTTATTAAACATAATACATAATTATTATTAATTAAAAAACCTTTTTAAATACAAAGTAATTAAGGAAAATAAAATTAAAGATGGAAAATTGATCCTTGGGCCGTGAAGGCCGGTTCTTAGCCATAACTCCCTCCTCCTAATTCGGTCCATCCCATTTTATATCATCCCATAATTTTATTTCTTCCATAAAACCCTAACAAAACATTAAGCCGCCACTCTTAAAAATCCCACCCACCACATCCGAATTTTCTGAAGCAAAGAGTCAATTTTCTGGAGTTCTTCATAGTGCCAAGAAGGTGGGAAAAATAGCCACAAGGTCCTGGAGTTGATCGTTTGGTCGTGGTGAATTTATTGGGTCGAAAAACCCTAACCGAGCAACAATAATCCATAGCGTGTGAATCCCTTGATCTATAATTTTTTTGGTATTTTTCTAAACCTCTCTTAATCATATATAACGTGGGAAAAATGATAAAACAAGCCATGCGCTATATATTAATCGTATGGAAAATTATGTGTTATAAACCCTAAAATCGAATAAAATCTATAAATCATGTATGCGATTTTTCTGAGATGTATACTTATTTTCCCTGGGTTCTATATGCTTCGTATAACATGAGAAAAATAAGCATTCGAATTGTTTGAGTCGAAATCATGATTTTTGGAATTATTGTTATATCGGGTTTTTGAATAAAAGGGAAAATCGTGGAACAAAATATGGAACCAATCGACCTAGGGTTTTTAGTGAATGAAATCTGGAAATAAAAGTGATATAATGATGATACAATGATTTCTTAATGATTGGGATTGCTAGGGTTTGATTTTGTTAAGGTTTTATAAAAACCGATTTGAAAATAATTAGTTTAGGGTGTGTTTTGTAATTTTTAAAACTTAAGGGATAATTTTTTAAATCATGTTAGACCTGCTATAATTCGAATAAAATATAAAAGGAGGGGCTCATGTGTTAATTTTGCATATAAAGGGTTTATTTGATAAATATATATATATTAGTTAAATCGAATTGAAAAGAAATAAAAATGAGGGACTAAATATGTAATTTCTGGAAACTTGGTGCTGTTTTGGGTAGTAAATTATATTCAGGGGGTTATGTGTAATTTTGGTAATTTAATGGACTAATATGTAATTATTAATAATTAAGGATTGAAATTGTAAATTTAAGGGCTAAATATGTAACTTTGATAACTCGAGGGACTTGATGTGTAAATTGTGATTGTTTAAGGGTGTGTTCGTATAACATGTTGAAATAAGTGTTCATTGTGTAAAATTGAGAAATTAAGGGTTTAATGTGTAATTATAAATACCATAAGGTTTAAAATGTAACTTATGTAATTCCAAGGGTATAAAATGTAAATTATGAAATCTAAAGGACTAAAGGTGTAATTCTGGATAACTTGAGAGTGAGAATGAGTTAATGGTGATATTTTCATTTTAAACCTTGAACTTTGGCAAATTTACACTTATAACCCTGAACTATGAAAAACTTGTCATAACTAACCCTGAACTTGTGTAACTTGTTAAAATGAATATTACTTCCATAATAAGCTAATTAAAGATTTGACTTGAATTATATCACTTGAATCTTGCTAAATGTGGTAACTTACTAATTATGGAAACCTGCTAAAAATAGAAAGTTACTAAAAATGGAAGTTACTTATAATGGGAAGATAACTTAACCCCTTTCGTATTTCTGTCTTCTACTCCTTTAGGTTCAAGGAGGGAGTGATCTTGATCCCTGTCTGCTACTCTTGTGTTTGTGCTTGCTATTTGAATAAGGTACAGATATTCTGCTCTTCTTGTAAAGAGCCTTCGTCTCATTTCTGATTCCTGATTTATCGTTATGTTTCCCCTTGTATTGTGAACCATAGATTTGGACCTTTACTTTAACCTTTGTCTTGAACCTTGTCATAAACCTGAACTTGAACCTTGATACACTTGATATGAACCTTGAACTCTTGCCTTGAACCTTTGACTTGAACCCTGCTATGATACTTGACATGACTTGTTCACCCTGATAACCTGGATAATTAAGACCTTGGGTACTTGAAGGTTCATAGGATTTTATAACTACTTTTAGTTGTATATGAAGAGGTTTTTGAACATCTCCTTAAAAGACTTTTATTATGAAACTGTTCTAACGATCATTTTATTAAAACCATGTAAAAAGGATTTCTTATAATAAACTATTATGAACCTTCCAGTATTTGACCTTTCTGATATGGACCTCCTGATAATGAACCCCTGCATTTATCTCCTGTCTTGAACCCTGATATGAACCCTGATATGAACCCTAATATGATACCTGACATTTGATACCTAAGACTTGACACTTGACACCCGAGACTTGATACTTGACCTTGACCCACAGTTTGAGACTACGAGCCAAGTTCGTTTTCCTAGCCATGAAGGTAACATGGCCATGCTTGTGATGCACCACTGGCATGACTCGTGTGTGGTTCAAGTGATTAGCCACACCGTCCCCGACCTGATTTGATTTGTTACATAGAGGAAGACCCTGTGGCCTGCGGGGGCGCATGGATGCATCCTAGACATGTCCTGATTTGTTTTATTTCCAGTTATATCCTGGTGACTGACGAGTGCGTGCGATACACGTCTTTCACAACCCCTGGGAGCTTGCAACTCCAACCCCTGGTGGTATCCCCTCACCCTGTTTCCTGGTATGCTGAGGTCACCCCTCCATACACCCTGATATATGTGATGTGATTTGATATGTTTGGGCTCGTAGAGGATTTCTGTTTACCCGAAACCTTGTAACCTTATGACCTGTTACTTGACCTGATACTTGACCTGACATTGGACTTGACTTGATTTGACTTGGGATTGTGGTGGGTTTTGGTTTCATTTGCACATACCATTGTAACCATTCTTAGTTCCTGGTATGTCTGAATAACTCTTGTATTCCTTTTTCTTGACTCTTGTTACACCTGGTATTATTTCTTTTACTTTATTATCCCGTTACTACTGCTTTGTTTTCGTTATATCTGTTCACTGAGCTCTCGTTGCTCAGCCGCATTTCTTTTTCTACGGCATGTACATTTAAGCTAGGAGCTGGGTTTTAGCTTGGGATGAGAGCAACTTGTGTGAAGTTTAGACCTTGTCATTCTAGTTGACCTTTTGGATATTATTTCTGTTATGCCATTGTTTGGGTAGTTTGGATTCTGTTTTGTACTTCGTTATTTCTGTCTTGCACTTGATATAAGTCGTGTTGACTTATTTTCCTTGGATTTTTAATGTTAAAGCTTCCGCTATTTTTATTTCTTGAATGCTTGTATCTGATATGAAACCATGTATTTGTGACATCTTTACCCTTGTCGGGTTGGGGTGTTACACCATGCCCCTTCCTCGCCTATTTATTTTAGCGTCTCTTGAATAAATAGGATAGACATAAGTAATCATTAAGGGTTTACTCGCCGATAAGATTAGAGCCAACGAGAAAGGTTTAATTATATACACTTCATATAAAACTATCAATAAAACAAGTGACAAGCTATTTAATTATCAGGACAGGTCTTCTTATTGTCTCGAGTATCTATCTGTGTACGTGTGTGCTAATCGCTGATTCGTGCTCATTAGTTTAGTTTTCTATTTAATTATAACCAAACCGTGCCAGTCTCTCAGGCTGAACCCCCCTTGCGTTAGATTAGGTTGTATAGCTAACTTAGGATATTAAAATACTGATTAGAATAACTAGATAATATGTTCCACTCTTAGTGATCGACACTCTACTTACCATTTTGTTTGTTTTTTTTTTGATTTTCTTTTTTTCTATTTTTCTGCATTCTGCTGTCGTTGTATTGTGCTGATACAAACGATACGGCGCATCTGTTTTCACAGATACGGCGTATTGCGTTTAATTTTTATAAAATACAACGCGTTTAATAAATTCGAGTACGACGCATCTTTCCCAAGATACGGCGTATTCTGTTTTTAATAAGAAATTTTTCTAAACCCTAACGCCATACGACGCATCTGTTTTAACAGATACGGCGTATTTTCTATTTAAATTAAAAACAGTTTTTTTTTTCGAATTAGCTTTTGTTATACGGCACATTAGCTTTTGTTAATACGACGCATTTAATTTAATAAATATATTTGATTTTTGATATTCACTTTGATCGTTTCACTACTCTCGTGCACAAGTTAGTTTACTTTCAGAATAAATGATGGCTTAAGCATCACTATGGAAGATTACATTCTGAACCTAACCAAGAGATGCTAGCTGGAGTGATCAAACCTTCGATGACTGGAAGGTTGTAATAAGACGACAAGAGTAGAGGAAAATTCAATACTAGTAACATTGATTCTTGAAATAAGAACTCCAGGTATCCTTTACAATAATTCACCTAGCCTTAAGGAGAGTTCTCTACGAAACCTCTCCCGAATATTTGACGATAAAAGTAAGTTTCCTTTACTTTAATCTAACTATTACATGTTCACATCTGAAAAGAAATTTTTAAGAAACAGGTTACTAAAAAGTGAAAATTGCATGCTAAACACCGATATAAACCTCTCTTCTTATAAATTACGTAAATGCAAAAACACCGAATTCCACAACGAAAGTTGTGATTTCCGTAAGAGTTCTTCAGAAAATTGATCTATGTAATACCTCTGGTTCAAATTATAATCTCAATTTTGTAAGCTTAAAACGATATTTGCTCCTAACCTTGGAATAAATCATTATCCACTAAACAATAAGATTATAATCATTAGTAAAACGGGTATACCTATTGCTCTTATCTTGAATTTATATATATCATATGGTATACCGTTTTACCCCAATTTGATGTATAAGGAAATGTGTTGCGGAGGCCAAGGTATGTTCCTTATTTAAATTTCGTTCGCTGGCACAACAATACGGCGGATCTTAGTATTCTAAGCGCCGTATCTCTGACTAATTAACACTTATTGACCAGTCAACGAATTTAGATAAATACGGCGCATGACAATTTCTCGATACGGCGCATCATATTTGCCCTATAAATATGAAAGAGATGCGCCGAATTTCTGCTTTTTACCCAATTTACGCACAGTTAAAACGCGCACCACTTGACCGAATTAAACCCTTTACTCTGAGTTCTTTTCTCGAATCAAACCTTTTAATCCGAGTTCTTGAACCGAATCCTAATCGTGAAATAAGGTAATAATCCTATTTAATTTAGTTTAAATTTAAAAAAATTAGGGTTTATGCAATATATCGAATATGATGGAAAATTTAGGGGATTTGATTAGAACTTGGACTAGGTGATTTCCCCTATATTAATTTTGGATAAATCATTGAATTTTAAACCGATTTGATTTGAATAATAATTAGGGTTCGGGGAGATCATTTTTGAACTTTGGAGGGAAAATGAAATGTTGTGGTAATAGGAACTTTTAGATGTTGATATATGGGTAAATGGGACCGTGATGTTAAGTGGGAGTTTACGTCACGGGGCCGGATTCTTGGAAAACGTGCATGACCCCCTTTCTTTTATACTAATACATTGCTAGATGCGGCGCATCTAAGTTACTTGATACGGCGTAACAACCTCTTATTTAAATATTTCCACTATTGTTATGACGTATAACGTAATTTAGATACGACGCATCCTCCATACGCCGTATTTTATTGCGTGCTCAGTGATGAGTGTCTAAATACTCATCATTTTATTCCCATCTGAACTGCAAAAACATTTAAAAACACTCAGAAATGCTTCAAAATACAGAAAATATCTTTGAATTGTGGTTTTATCTGTTTCATGTGCAAAATGATTAAAAACGGGACGAAAACGAACATTTTTGGATTGACTCGGAAATAATTGTGCATTTGATCAAGTGAAGACGAAAGTCAAAGACGGAGTCAAAGTCAACCCCCAAAATCCCAAAATGACACAAATGGTCCCTGGAAATAGTTTTGATTGTTGGCAGCTTTAGTCCTTGGATTTTCAGCATTATTACAATTTTGGTCCCTAAAGTTAAAATAAAATCCAATTCTAATCCTAACCAACTAAACCCTGCCAACCCAATAGAAAACCTACCCAACCCAACCCTTTTAAATAACCCAACCCATACTTAAACATAACCCAGCCCAAGCCCAAAACATAAACCCAGCCAAAACACACAACCCGACCCAACCTTTTATTAATAAAACTAACACCCCAGGTTTGACTCAAGTCAAACCTTTCTTCTTCCACTTAACCGCCAAACAATACCATACCACCCTCAACCCACCATTTTTCTCTGCAAAACCTCCTCTAAACCCTGACAATCCATCACCCCCTCCTCCAATGAGAATACTCCACCATCTACCCCCCCCCCCCCAATGTTCTCAGTACAAGTTAAAACCCGCTTGATAACTTTTCCCGCCAAAAATCCTAACCAATGGCCAAGATTGAATTAAGCTTATTTTAATGGTGGGATTAACTCGAATTTGATCAAGGAGTCTTTTGGAATATCTATTTAAAGAGAAGAAGGCGCACAGAAGAAGGGGTCAGTAGTTTAAGACCATCAGTAGTGTAGAAAGTAGCTAAATGTTTATTTCAGTTTCAAACCTTGTTTCAGTTGTAATTCTAGTTTAATCTAGCTCAGTTATCTGTATGTTCTCAAGCTTTGTACTCAATCTTGATTTTAAATAAAAGTTCAAGTGTTTCCTGTAATTCGAATCAATGTCATTAGCTGTTAAATAATCCCTTATCCCATTTATATGAGCTTATATAAGCTGTTCATAGCTTTTTATAAACTTGTATTAGTTTAATTCAGTTCTAATTCAAGAAAAATGAGAAAAGTCAAACAAAGTCAAAGTAGCTCATAATAAGCAATTTGGTGGGATAAGCAGTTGTGATTAAGCTGGAATGGGGTCTAAACTTGGTAAGTGACAAACCAACCTCAGTTCTGATCTAGTTCTATCCTGTTTCTTAACCATTTAGTTGTAAGCTTTTTTCAGTAATTTTGTACCATTTTAATAGTTTACTGTTACTCTGCTTATTGTAGCCTATTTCCAGTATTGTTCTGCTTAATACTAGTTATTAAATATATTTCATCATTATTTATCAGTCTTTAATAGCTTTCTTTTCATTTTGCTTAAAAAACTCATAAAAAGCCAAAAATAGCCAAAGATAGTATAGCTTAATATTCTGCTTATTTCTGTTTTAAAAATTGTTAATCATAGTTAAAATAAGTTAGTTAGTCTATTAAAACTAGAATTTATAAGTTTAATAGGTCTTTGTTAGTTCAAATCCAACACAGACCCTATTAAAGGGCTGTTTGGCACAGAAGTCAAAGTAGGTCAAACCTATAGTTACTGTACATGTGCAATTAGACCAGCTTTAATCCAGCTTAAAATGATCCAAATAAGCTGTTTCTAAGACCATATAAGCAATATAGCTAGATATAGCCCTTTTGCATTGTCTGTGGCAATTTCAGGCTGCCATAAGATCATATAAGCCATTATCAGCCAACAGCTCTTTTGGCCCTCAAACTCAGCTTTTCTGAGTTCATTTTAGTCCTTAGAGAGTATTTCCAATTGCCTAGATTGCTGTCCATTTGTCTGCATTAGTCTACACAAAAACAGATCAGACAGCCTGCATATCAGTTTTTCAGCTTTTTGCTGATTTTGTTGGAATTTTCATAGACTCATAACAAACCCTCATAAGCTGAACTTTTGGAATATTAAGCTCGCCCAGCTCATATACATTAGAGTATTTATAGATTAATTTTTAGAAATTTTTAAGACCTCTAAATAAGCCTGCAAACAGGGCTGAAATTGCCCTGTGCAAGTTAGTATATACTGACTCAGTTTAGCAGCTAGCTTGTTTGAGCTTTTCTGGCTTATCAGCCAGCTTTTCTTGAATCCCCTAGCTTAATTACAAGTAACTCAGTCCCTTTTAGTTCTTTCCATAAGCTCATAACTTAATTTCCAGCCTTAGCTTATTTGTTAAATCCTAGTTCATTTTAAATCCTTTTTAGTAAACTGTCTTGTTAAGCTGCTTAAATCCAGCTTATTCAATAAGTTAGGAAAATATTTCCAGTTTTAAAGTTACTTAATATTAGCTTAATAATAAGTTTTAAAAAGAAAAAGTCCAAAAAAAAATTAAGTTTTAGAAAAAGGTCTGGGTAGAGGTTCGAACCCCAGACCTCTTGTACACAAAACCAACAACCCAGCCAACGTGCCCTTGGGACTTTTTCAGTATAGGTTTGCAACTTTAATTATTTAAGTACCATTTAGCAGTTTAAGCTTATTTAATCTATTAGCTTATTTGCAGCTTATCCATATAAGCTGTGACCACCTTTTTATTTTTCTTAGCTTTGTAATCACATAAATTAATTTAGAAAAAAGTTTCATAATTTTCTTAATAGTTTTTTTAATTTTTTATCAATTAATTAGTTTAAAATAGTAATTAAATCATAATAAATAGAATTTTAATCAGAAAAATATAAATCTTATTTACATAATTTTATTTTGTCATTTTTAACCTAGGAAAAATATAATTACACTTGTAGGATTAGTTTTCCATATATCTTAGTTGTAAGCCCGTTTTATTATTTCCGATTCGCGTTTTTAGTTTAATTAATTCGTGTTTAAATTTCTTTTGTATATTTGTTTTTTATATATCAATTAGAATTAATTAAAAAAGCAAAATCCAAAATATCTAATCTTCAGTCACTCTAATCCAAAAGCTTGAAACAATTTGCCCATTCGCACCTCGTTGGGAAACGATCCGGGTAATCACTTACCTGGTTTCACACTACACACGAACGTGAGTTTTTGCAAGTATCCTTTTTCACAAAGGGGTGATTTGTATTTATTCACGTGTATCCGTCGTTGCATAATATTTATATACACGTTTTAGCACGGATCAAATTTTGGCGCCGCTGCCGGGGAGGTTGTGTTGCGACAATTGTGTAAAGTTTAAGCGATTAGTGATTTGAGACCCTTCCTTATGAAGTTCCTATTTCCCATAAAACCATATAAAAATACAAAAATAATTTTCTTTTCTTTTTATATATATAATATCATATAAAAAATAAAAACCCAAAAATATTTTCCGTTTTATTGTTAAAATAAAAGATTAAAAGCAAAATTAATATAATATTCCTCAACTTGGGTATTATCATAATAAGATTCCCAAACATCAGATTAAAACTTGCCTTTGTGTCGCTTGCGAATTCGGCTCACCTTTGTTTGATAAACAAACTATAACGGAGGTTTAAGGATAGTTTGACATTAAATTGTCGAACTGAAAGAAGCGGGTTTTTAAGGAGCATTAATTGCCCACCTTTGCTTCTCCGCCACTCTGTGCGTTTTTCAGTTAGAGAGCTACCGTATGCTGGTTGATTTAAGGTTTAAGTTCCTTGTGTTTTTCTTCGATCTTGTTTTAATTGAAAAAACCAAAAACCCAAAAATATTCATCTTTACCCTCTTACCCTTTTTGATTCTTTATCCCTTTACCCTCTATCCATTTGATTCTAAACTTCTTATACCTTTCTTCTATGTCGTCACTGGGCTATCGCTGCTTTCGTTGTAGAGGTCCAGTGGGTGATAATCTTCGTTGTTCCAAGTGTTCGTGTGAGCAGTGTGGAAATGATGCACCAGACGGATCTTGTTATTGGTGTGATTTAGCCCTCGAAAGAGAGCTTAATTCCATCGATAATACTCTTCACGATTATCAAGAACAAGAACCAGAGACCATAACGGAAGTGGTGGAAATTCCTAGCTCTCAGAGCACACCACTTGTCCCACCTCCGGATTCTTTTTCCGAACACTCTCCACAACCCCAGCCATCTTCACTCACTCAGCTTAATTGTTGTATATGTGAAAATCCGTTGGGGGATGATTCACAGTGTAAACGATGTTTTTGCACTTATCAATCCGCCACACTTGATTATCCAGATTTTCACAACGATTTCAGTACCCCTTCTCAGGATTCATTTTGGAAAGAGCCGTCTAATCAAAACTTCAATGATACATCATTTCAAAATATGCCAAATGATCCTTGTGAATATTGTGGAGGTCCACACCCAAGTTTTGATTGCCAAGCAGGAATTACGTCTGTCTATGAACAAGATCCATGTAATCAAAACTTCGGGTATGACCAATATCCATATGATTTACCGAATCAGTCACAGCAAATGTATTGTTGTGAGTACTGTGGTGGTCCACATTATGAATCCGATTGTCAAACGAGGACCCCGCTTGTCTATGAGCATGTCCCTTGTAACAATTACGACTATTCTTGTCATGACCAACCTCCACAGTATCAAATGATTCAACCTCAGCCATCTCCTTTTGAAAAATATTTTGAAAATGTATTCCAAAAACTCCAAAATATGATGGATACATTTAATGATTTGGCTGTTAAACCTACCCAAGAAGATCCTCATCAGAAAACCATTGGAGAGCTTCTAGCTGAAGAAGAACAAACAGCTAGAATGAGTTCCAAATATCGTCAAACTTTCATTTGCGATGACGATGATGAAGATTCTATGTGGGAAGTTTGCGAGAATTCATCAGCTGCAATTACACCTGTCCAGAAAAGGCAGGAAGACAAGACTATTGCAGAATTGCTAGCCGACGAGCAAATGAAAGCCATTTATGCTAGCAATATTGATGAGGAGGAGGACGAGGAGAGTATTATTCCTTTGGGTGGCATCATTTCTCAACTCCCTTAGTCTATTGCAATCCCATCATTCTTTCCAACTTTGGACCCCAAGGACTCTCTTATTATGGGGGATGAGCCTATTAGCACTATTCCTGAAAAGGAATCGGATGAATTCATAAAGTCTAGTGCTGAGAACCTTATCCCAATCCCAAGTGAGTCTGAGGATATGTCCGACAGTGAAAATGATTGTTCTTCTAGTAGTGATCAGCCTCTTGACACTACTGATGATTTTTTCGGGACGTTTTCTAACCCTCTTTTCAATGATTCTTTCGGGATTTTCTCTAATCCCCTTTTCAAATCAAATGATGATTTTTCCTCTAGTGATGACGAATCACTTTCTGATGAGGAAGTTCAAAATGAAAGTCTCAAAGTCCATTCAAATTCTCTTTTTGAATTTGATGATGAGTTCTTTTCTATCAAAATAAATCCTCTCTTTGATGAAGAGTTAGAAAACAATGAGGTCAAGGACTCTATTATCCATAAAATTGATGATGTGACCTCAACTCTTAATCCCGATCTTTCTCCGACATATGTGACAATTCCTTCTGAGGATCGCCATTATATTGACTTCACATATGTCGTTCGAGTTTTTCTACCTTTCTGTCCTTATAAGGTAGCTTGTCCTTTCCCTCACTCGTTTGGGAATGAGGACAAAGTTTTTGATCCTGGCATCTCTTTTAAGCCGGATGTATCTCATCGGAGTGGATCTTTCAAGAACTTCAATGTTTATCCAAACACATTGAATGAAAGTCCGATCGAGATGGTTTCTTCCACTTGCTTCCCCATGAACCAATGAATTCGGGGTCGAGTCAAGCTAGCGACTCGGTTAATAAAAACAGTAGTAAAACATGGGTTTTCACCCATGTCTCACCCAAGTGTGGGGGAGATGCCCCACATGTTGTATATATGTACAGTTCAAAAAAAAAAAAAAAAAAAAAAAAAGAGGCTATTAGTAGTATTTCCTTTTCACGTTCTAAGTGTTGGTTTAATAGCCGGTACTTTGAATATTGAGGGCAATATTCAGTTCTAAGTGTGGGGGGGAATTCTAGCGAATTTGATCATATGTACCATCTAGTACCCCCATTTTGGCCAAAATTTTAAAATTTTTTCTCACTTAGAACGCAATAAATGGTTATCAGTCCGCCATGTCTAACCCACATAAGGATTGGCTAATCCGAGAGCAAACGGCTCTTGGTAAAGATGTCTCAAATCCGTTTATGGCTTACAATTTGCCAAAAATTGTATGGTATTCGACTCACCATATCTTTTATAGTGAAGAGTTGGCTAGTCCAGAAGCAAACGGCTTTTGGTAAAGACAAATCAAATCCGTTGACAGCTTATGGTTTGCTCAAAATCATTTGGTTATCATTGTACCAAAGTATCACATACTAAAACATTGGCTACTCCAGAAGTAATGGCTTTTGGTAAAGAGATAAAATCCATTAAATTTTCATAAAAGATTGCTAGGGACTAGCAATAGTTTAGTGTGGGGGATTGATGAGTGTCTAAATACTCATCATTTTATTCCCATTTGAACTGCAAAAACATTTAAAAACACTCAGAAATGCTTCAAAATACAGAAAATATCTTTGAATTGTGGTTTTATCTGTTTCATGTGCAAAATGATTAAAAACGGGACGAAAACGAACATTTTTGGATTGACTCGGAAATAATTGTGCATTTGATCAAGTGAAGACGAAAGTCAAAGACGGAGTCAAAGTCAACCCCCAAAATCCCAAAATGACACAAATGGTCCCTGGAAATAGTTTTGATTGTTGGCAGCTTTAGTCCTTGGATTTTCAGCATTATTACAACTTTGGTCCCTAAAGTTAAAATAAAATCCAATTCTAATCCTAACCAACTAAACCCTGCCAACCCAATAATAAACCTACCCAACCCAACCCTTTTAAATAACACAACCCACACTTAAACATAACCCAGCCCAAGCCCAAAACATAAACCCAGCCAAAACACACAACCCGACCCAACCTTTTATTAATAAAACAAACACCCCAGGTTTGACTCAAGTCAAACCTTTCTTCTTCCACTTAACCGCCAAACAATACCATACCACCCTCAACCCACCATTTTTCTCTGCAAAACCTCCTCTAAACCCTGACAATCCACCACCCCCTCCTTCAATGAGAATACTCCACCATCTACCCCCCCCCCCCAATGTGCTCAGTACAAGTTAAAACCCGCTTGATAACTTTTCCCGCCAAAAATCATAACCAATGGCCAAGATTGAATTAAGCTTATTTTAATGGTGGGATTAACTCGTATTTGATCAAGGAGTCTTTTGGAATATCTATTTAAAGAGAAGAAGGCACACAGAAGAAGGGTCAGTAGTTTAAGACCATCAGTAGTGTAGAAAGTAGCTAAATGTTTATTTTAGTTTCAAACCTTGTTTCAGTTGTAATTCTAGTTTAATCTAGCTCAGTTATCTGTATGTTCTCAAGCTTTGTACTCAATCTTGATTTTAAATAAAAGTTCAAATGTTTCCTGTAATTCGAATCAATGTCATTAGCTGTTAAATAATCCCTTATCCCATTTATATGAGCTTATATAAGTTGTTCATAGCTTTTTATAAACTTGTATTAGTTTAATTCAGTTCTAATTCAAGAAAAATGAGAAAAGTCAAACAAAGTCAAAGTAGCTCATAATAAGCAATTTGGTGGGATAAGCAGTTGTGATTAAGCTGGAATGGGGTCTAAACTTGGTAAGTGGCAAACCAAGCTCAGTTCTGATCTAGTTCTATTCTGTTTCTTAACCATTAAGTTGTAAGCTTTTTTTTAGTAATTTTGTACCATTTTAATAGTTTACTGTTACTCTGCTTATTGTAGCCTATTTCCAGTATTGTTCTGCTTAATACTAGTTATTAAATATATTTCATCATTATTTATCAGTCTTTAATAGCTTTCTTTTCATTTTGCTTAAAAAACTCATAAAAAGCCAAAAATAGCCAAAGATAGTATAGCTTAATATTCTCCTTATTTCTGTTTTAAAAATTGTTAATCATAGTTAAAATAAGTTAGTTAATCTATTAAAACCAGAATTTATAAGTTTAATAGGTCTTTGTTAGTTCAAATCCAACACAGACCCTATTAAAGGGCTGTTTGGCACAGAAGTCAAAGTAGGTCAAACCTATAGTTACTGTACATGTGCAATTAGACCAGCTTTAATCCAGCTTAAAATGATCCAAATAAGCTGTTTCTAAGACCATATAAGCAATATAGCTAGATATAGCCCTTTTGCATTGTCTGTGGCAATTTCAGGCTGCCATAAGATCATATAAGCCATTATCAGCCAACAGCTCTTTTGGCCCTCAAACTCAGCTTTTCTGAGTTCATTTTAGTCCATAGAGAGTATTTCCAATTGCCTAGATTGCTGTCCATTTGTCTGCATTAGTCTACACAAAAACAGATCAGACAACCTGCATATCAGTTTTTCAGCTTTTTGCTGATTTTGTTGGAATTTTCATAGACTCATAACAAACCCTCATAAGCTGAACTTTTGGAATATTAAGCTCGCCCAGCTCATATACATTAGAGTATTTTTAGATTAATTTTTAGAAATTTTTAAGACCTCTAAATAAGCCTGCAAACAGGGCTGAAATTGCCCTGTGCAAGTCAGTATATACTGACTCAGTTTAGCAGCTAGCTTATTTGAGCTTTTCTGGCTTATCAGCCAACTTTTCTTGAATCCCCTAGCTTAATTACAAGTAACTCAGTCCCTTTTAGTTCTTTCCATAAGCTCATAACTTAATTTCCAGCCTTAGCTTATTTGTTAAATCCTAGTTCATTTTAAATCCTTTTTAGTAAACTGTCTTGTTAAGCTGCTTAAATCCAGCTTATTCAATAAGTTAGGAAAATATTTCCAGTTTTAAAGTTACTTAATATTAGCTTAATAATAAGTTTTAAAAAGAAAAAGTCCAAAAAAAAATTAAGTTTTAGAAAAAGGTCTGGGTAGAGGTTCGAACCCCAGACCTCTTGTACACAAAACCAACAACCCAGCCAACGTGCCCTTGGGACTTTTTCAGTATAGGTTTGCAACTTTAATTATTTAAGTACCATTTAGCAGTTTAAGCTTATTTAATCTATTAGCTTATTTGCAGCTTATCCATATAAGCTGTGACCACCTTTTTATTTTTCTTAGCTTTGTAATCACATAAATTAATTTAGAAAAGAGTTTCATAATTTTCTTAATAGTTTTTATATTTTTTATCAATTAATTAGTTTAAAATAGTAATTAAATCATAATAAATAGAATTTTAATCAGAAAAATATAAATCTTTTTTACATAATTTTCTTTTGTCATTTTTAACCTAGGAAAAATATAATTACACTTGTAGGATTAGTTTTCCATATATCTTAGTTGTAAGCCCGTTTTATTATTTCCGATTCGCGTTTTTAGTTTAATTAATTCGTGTTTAAATTTCTTTTGTATATTTGTTTTTTATATATCAATTAGAATTAATTAAAAAAGCAAAATCCAAAATATCTAATCTTCAGTCACTCTAATCCAAAAGCTTGAAACAATTTGCCCATTCGCACCTCGTTGGGAAATGATCCGGGTAATCACTTACCTGGTTTCACACTACACACGAACGTGAGTTTTTGCAAGTATCCTTTTTCACAAAGGGGTGATTTGTATTTATTCACGTGTATCCGTCGTTGCATAATATTTATATTTACGTTTTAGCACGGATCACTCAGCATCTCTTTTATGCAACTTAGATACGCCGCATTGATTAATCAGATGCGCCGTATCGACCATATTTCAGAACTGTTTCCTAACCTTGAAATTTATTTCAGATGGAATTACCAGTTGTTGAACGCAGGCATATGTCGCTCCGTTTCGAGACCATGGGACTTACACCTGATACTGAGGCTGACTATGTACGGAGACTAAGGGCGATTTTCTTTAGGAAAATCTTTAGAGTTCCCGTTTTGGATTTTGAGGGTGTTGGTACGATTAACGGAGGGAATGCAGCTGGTGGTCTTCATGATAGGATAGAGATGGTGGTACGGGATGAGGATGACGATGTTGTGTTTAGGTCGTATGCATGGGGAAGGTTGTTTGGTATTGATGAGCCTCTGATTAGGGAGCTCATGCTAGAGTTCTTTAGTACGGTTCATTACAGGGAGACTGATGTGGAGATTGATACAGCTGATACTCTGGTATTTAGGTTAGGTGGGGTACACAGGCAGATGTCGATGCGGCAGTTCATTTTGGCCATGGGATTACATACTGAGGAGGAGATAGGATCTGCTGGGTTTACTAGATACTGGACTGAGAGCTTACGGGTAGTTCCTGATAGGATGTTGCTCGGTGATTACTGGGAGAGGATATCCTCTGGGGGTGATTCCACCACTACCACCCCATCCTACACACTCATCAGAGAGCCTTTGAGGAGATTGTGCCACCGGATGATTGCATTGACCATTGCTGGGAGAGGTCAGTCACCTGAGAAGGTGACCCACTCTTGATCTCTTCCTTCTCAGGAGCATGGATGAGGGATTGGTGGTGAACATCCCTCACTTTTTGGCACATTTCCTTCATAGAGGTGAGAGCTTTGAGGGGTATAGTTGATAGATGACTGGGGGGCATTTTGTGTCTAGATTGGCCCGACATTTTGGTATGATTGGTGATGAGATCCCTGCTGGCTTAGAGATTGAGGTGACCAGTTTGCCAGTTATTGGTCAGGATTATTTGGTTAGGTTAGGGATTTGTGAGATGATCATGGGGGGGTGCTATTGGGTGGCATTGGGTCCCGTTAGACCAGCAGAGGTAGAGCCGGAGCAGGGAGATCCCCAGGGAGCTCCAGCTGCTGCTCCAGCTCAGGAGTAGCCACAGGTACCCCCGCCACCAGTTGTACGTACTATCGGTCAGAGAGTAGAGCGAGTTGAGGAGGAGGTGAGAGCTTTGAGGGGTATAGTTGACGGTATGAGGGCTGACGTTGCTGTAGTCAGTAGGGATGTAGGTTGGCTAGTTGGGAGAGTGAGTCAGATTCTGGAGCATCAGGGCACGAACCATACTCGCCCAGATGGTACTTACGTTAGAGGCATGATCACATACTCCCGACTCCCTTCACATGGCACACGCAGAGTCCTACCAAGGACCGATGATGCTAGCACCTCAGGGACTCGCTCGGCTGCAGAAGACGACTCCCCACATACTTGATCTCATGTGTTTGAGTTTATAGACATCGTTCCTCGTACATTTTTACTCTTCTTGGGATTGTACTGAATTCTATTATCGTGTATTTATTTAATGTTTCCGTTTATATTATGTTTGATGGAGACTGGCATTAAGTTCAGCATGAGTGAACGAGAGAACCCGAGAGGTAAACCGTGAAACGCGCCAATTTTACAACAGACTGTTAACAGTCTGTTTGGTAAATACATGTGCCACATCTAGTAAAAAAAGATGCGACGCATCCTATCCTTTATTTTATTTTATTTCGTACTTATTCCAGGCTTGATATGGCGTATCTTCTTCCATAAGATACGGCGTATCGACTGACCTGATGATTTACAGTTTAATTTTTAGGTTTTATTTTTACTAACTACTAATGTATTATGCAAGTTTGAACCTTCTTAACTCAGGTGTGTTAAAGTCTAAATGGTATTATAGATTCCTGCATTCTTGTGGATACATTATTTACGAAGCTTAAACGTTCTCATCCACAAGAAAGTTGATTTTTGCTCTTATACGAATAATGGAGGATCATACCGAGCAAATCTCAGGGGAGTTTTTCTGTTCTAATTCTTTTATTTTCCAGTTTTTAACCTTTGACACAAACAACGAGGACATTGTTTAACTTAAGTGGGGGGGATGGAGAATTAGAACACTTACTTGTCCTAAACTTTTGTCCTAAACTTTTTTAAAATATGCTTAAAATGCTCTTAATATATCAAAATTAAAATTTTTTTTAGCATGTTTTTGTTTAAAGTCTAAATTACATAACCGCACACATAACTCTATTTTTTCAAAAATATTAAAACTTTAGTGTGCCAGTGACTTGTAAACTTTAGAACTTGGCTTGTATACTATTTGAGACCACCATAATGAGTATTATCTATATAATTGGAGTGACTTGTCTAAATTGGTAAATTTCTAGGATTACACCCAAATAGCCTTTATATGTTATGTGATATTAACTAACTACACTGGTTAGTTAACCCCCGTATAAACCCTTTGTTTACTCTCACTTTTAGAGTAAGATACGCCTAGAAAAACCCTCAGAGCCATTCCTTTCGTTTCTTACACCTTTGTTATAATATTTCGATACACCCTTACACCTTAGCCTACCCTGTAGATTAAAATCCGTAGTTAATTGCTTTAGGCAAAGTGTGTTTCCCTACATTACCTGTGTTCGCGTGCGTAATTCATTATCTTTGGTTAGATCGGGAAATTGCACATAGCAATTGGTATGAAAGTAAATATTGTATAACTTTTAGTTTACTTTTCGTGTGTTTGCTACTTTCACTATTACAGTTATTTTTGAAAGTATGAAGAGTATGGAAAAATTATCCGGAAAAATAGTGATAGAAAAGTTGCGAAATTTTACACATTGATGTCAAAAAAAATAAAAAAAGAAAAAAAAAAAAAAAAAAAAAAGAAGGAAAAGTTGAAAGTTTGTTTTAACCAACTTATGTAAAGTTTTGTATTAAGTGGGAGATATCACCACTATTTTTTGTTGTATGTTATATTTATGGATTGAATGGGAGTTGGCCGTTATGGGAACGCCAACTAAGGTTATTCTTTGATTGAGATTTTGTTGAGTATAATTCGTGTCTACCTAAAGCGTGTGTTTCAAGTGTTAAAGCGTGAGTTATTCAATGATATGAGTCTTATTCATGGGATGGTTGGGAAAGTGATTAACCACACTTAGGATTTTAATTTATCTGTTTTGTTTATTTTTTATTCTACACCAATTTGTATCCCAAATATTATCCACACCCTATATCATTCTTTATCCAAACCTTTGATTTATTGAGATTAAGGATTTGAGCAATCTTAAGTATCATAGTCGTGGATTCGGCTATGTATTTATTATTTTGTCGCCCATTTTGATATAATATTATTGGTAAAGATTACTTGGTCCTATCTTTAGCCTATTCGAGTTAAGGAATTGAGCAATTGCAAGTATCGTGGTCGTGGATTCGATCATGTATTTGTAATTTTGTCGCCTTTTCTGGAATGTGAGATCGATAGAGATTAAAAAGGATGATCAACCCTTAACCAACAAACCCTTTTTACCGCTTTAGACTTGTTACTCCTTGGCTTTAGTGGGGGAGATGCGTATACTTGCCAAGCCTATGATAGAATATTCGTCACGACTAAGCAACTAAACGATTTAGAATTGTTTTACATTAAAAATTATTTTGGTTTCTACTTCGTTAAGTTTTTGGTTGTGTGATTATGACAAAACGAATACGTGCTTAAATATAAAAATAAATCCTAATATCTTTTAGGATACATTTTCATACGATTAATTCTAAGGTTTACTTGGGGACAAGTAAAGTTCAAGTGGGGGGATATATAATGAACTCAAATAAGTACATTTTATTATCATCATTTATCCTATTTATTTGACTTGTTTTATTATATTATACATGAGAATCGATACATTAATGTTTACTTTAGTAATTCTCATGTAAAAACAAGCATTATGCGAAACTTGGCAATTTTGGACTAATTATGGAGCAAAACAAGCGAGATGTCAAAAGTCTACTGAAATCCAGAAGATGTGTCGTATATCACTCAACAGATAAGATGCAATGTCATACTTGGATGAATTCGAAGACCATTGCCTGACTTTGAAGAATGCGCCGCATGCAATTCTGTCATGCGCCGCATATGAAACTTTGGTCAAAGAAGATCAAGCTCGTTCTACTCCAGATACGCCGCAATATACTTCTAACATACGGCGTATCACTATCAAGATTTCACCAGTTACAATCCAAGACAGCTAAAGTACATGCGCCGCATACAAAGATCAAGATACGCCGCATCTGAAGACGGTGTACGAATATTCCTGAATATATTAATCTTGGACCCCACGCGAAGTTAAGTCAATGCACCGCATCTAACAACTCAATGCGCCGCATCGATCCCTCAGACAGAAACTATAAATACCCCAAGGACAGACGAATTTGAGAGCTCTCGAAGACTACACACCGAAGAGAGATATAACCCTAGAGCCGAATTCAGACGACTAAGCAGCACAAGACACACCTTAAACAAAGATACAAGAGTTGTAAGAAAGTCCTGCATGTATTCAATTCATTAAGTAGTTTTGTTTTATTGTTTTAGTACACTTTAATTCATCAGGATTGATGGGCTTGTCTCATGTGACTACGAAAGATCATGCACTCCCCTTAATATTGCTTTCCCATTAATTAAAGTTTATATGTTGATGTCTTTGGTGACTTTTATTAGTGCATTGATAACCTCTGTGTCTAGCTGAGTCTTGCTTGGGTCGCCATGCCCCTTCCTCGCCTATTTATTTTAGCGTCTCTTGAATAAATAGGATAGACATAAGTAATCATTATGGGTTTACTCGCCGATAAGATTAGAGCCAACGAGAAAGGTTTAATTATATACACTTCATATAAAACTATCAATAAAACAAGTGACAAGCTATTTAATTATCAGGACAGGTCTTCTTATTATCTCGAGTATCTATCTGTGTACGTGTGTGCTAATCGCTGATTCGTGCTCATTAGTTTAGTTTTCTACTTAATTATAACCAAACCGTGCCAGTCTCTCAGGCTGAACCCCCCTTGCGTTAGATTAGGTTGTATAGCTAACTTAGGATATTAAAATACTGATTAGAATAACTAGATAATACGTTCCACTCTTAGTGATCGACACTCTACTTACCATTGTATTCATACTGACCGGGTACACTGCTCGTTAAGTGTGTATGTTATTGATAAGTCGGCTAAATATAAATTTAAAACTTGAGTAGGCATTAATACTGCTAAACCGCAATGACACATCACGCGCATCAATTATCATTCTTTGCATGATGTTTTCATTTATTCCTTATGCGCATTTTACATGATTTGCTTGTAAATTTTGCACCCACACTATATCCTCTTAACACATTATGAATTAGGTATGCCTATCACTATAAACTCTTAGAGGACATATAGTCATACATTAGTGTCAAAACCTATAAGTTAAAGTAGTCGCGAAATTATCCTAATTCCCTGGTCATCATTTCACCTTCTTCCAAGTAATACACCCTTTTGTCATGGGGAGGTTAGATACAAACCTAGTAGAACTCGGAGTAGGTTTGACAACTTAAATATTTCATCCGAAATATTCAAGTAAGTTTAACTTGCGATCGGAATTGTTAAATGTCATATCCGAAACATCATACTCAAGCCTTTTAACAACATATGTTAAAACGCTCATCCAAAAGCTAAAAGCTAACATCAACCTTCGGGTGACAAATGACTCACTAGTTACTATATAAGTGATTAGTAGTTTCGTTCATCCTCGTATGAATATACACTTCTTAAGACCAAGTATATTCATTTCCGTTAGTTCCATTTATCCCCATAGGTTTGTCATCGTGCTTTGTGTCAAGCTCACCTCATAGATAATGAGGATCGAACTTATCCATCGGTTTTAGGGTAGAAAACCAAGGTATCATCTCTCTTATGACTACTTAAATATTTTACTGGAAATATTGAAGTCATCCTTTATGTCTCATCTCATGACTTTTAAATATTTCACTGAAAATATTAAGTCATCCTTCATATCTCTCTTATGACTACTTAAATATTTCACTGGAAATATTGAAGTCATCCTTTATGTCTCGTCTCATGACTTTTAAATATTTCACTGAAAATATTAAGTCATTCTTCACATCTCTCTTATGACTACTTGAATATTTTACTGGAAATATTGAAGTCATCCTTTATGTCTCGTCTCATGACTTTTAAATATTTCAATGGAAATATTAAGTCATCCTTCACATCCCTCGTATGACTGCTTGAATATTTCACTGGAAATATCAAGTCATCTCTTATGTCTCGTCTCATGGCTTTTTAATATTTCACTGGAAATATTAAGTCATCCTTCACATCCCTCGTATGACTGCTTGAATATTTCACTGGAAATATTAAGTCATCTCTTATGTCTTGTCTCATGGCTTTTTAATATTTCACAGGAAATATTAAGTCATTCTTCACATCCCTCCAAATGACTATTTGCGTATTTCCTTGGAAATAACAAAGTCATCCTTTCACGTCTAGCTTCAACGTTCAAATCCCAATGGACTCATCTCGTAAAAGAGTTTATGACTATCTATTTCATTGGAAATATCTAAAGTCATACCTTATATCGCTCTAATGACTACCTATGTATTTCCTCAAAAATATAAAAGTCATCTCTTCTCGTCTAGTCTCGTTCATTTCGTAAAAAGAATTTATTAGGTATAAATTCTCTCCTCGTGTCAAAAAGTCTCACTAAATCAATGAGATTTATTCATAAAATCCTCTTAAATTCCAATGACAACTTAAATATTTCATCTGAAATATTTAAAGTATATTTAATTCGCGAAATGTAATTAAATGTCATCTCTCGTTCTCGATTAACGTTCATCGAATCCCGTTGGATCCATTCATAAAAGAATTTACTTGGTATAAATTCCTTTATCTAAGGTCCAGAAAAATCACAACATATGTGAAATTTCTTTGTCAAAAATCTAATTTTGGGTCAAAACTGACCTCAGCAGGTCACGGTACCTTTAAATAGGGGACGGTACCGCTAAATTTAACGGTACCGTCGGACCATTGTCTACTGAGACAGTTTATTTTGTCTTCAATTCTCACTGTTTCAAAAGCACTATCAAAACCCACTCGTTGTAGTCTTGAAACAGAACCGTCTCCTATCAGAATTGATTCTGCCTATCTTCTGATTCCTTAGCTTTTTTTCCCTTTTCACTTCTGCATGGTACTAAACACACCATATGTATGGTTACTTCCGTTACCATTATCTTCTCAACTTATCTACACTTTTCAACCTTCGTTCTACACTACCAATGCTTCCGCATCCCACTCATCTTCCACACACTTCAAGCAAAGAACCGCTAGGATAAGTTGAGATAACCTTTCTTCATCAACATAGATAACCCCACTAGAACCTTATCACTAACCCCACAACCTTGAAGATTTTATCTTCTTAACCCTTAGCATATTTCCACATGCCTCATCATATGAATGTTCTATGAATATTCACAATGATTGAGAAGAGCTACGTGACTTCAAAGGAGAAATTTATTGTATACTATCCACCACTTGTCATGACGTTACTAAGCTCATCGCTTCCATCAACGTTTGTTTTCCTCTTTATTTTTTTTCAACATATCTTGTCCGGATGGTCATTGATTTTAGGGGGAGCGAAAACACACTCATATAGTCTTTCACTAAACACTCTCAAGAACACACAAATGTGGTTCATATTCCCTAGAATTTTCCACTAAAACACTCACCTCCTAAGTACCCACTACTTAACAAAACCCCAGTCACAAAACCACAATTGGCTCTAGCTTCCTAACCTCTACTCTTTGAGATCAGTTAGCTATTTGTTCTATACAAGCATCTTCAACCCTCACATCAAACCTTATAACTAAAATTCACTCTTGATAGTGATATTTGGTTTCATAACCTTCAACCCTTATATCAATCCCACTCAAACCCTTTAGATACACTTCACTCTTGATAGTGATAGTTAGCTTAAGAACCTTCAACCCATCGATCATTACACTCAAACCTTATCACTATACTTCACTATTGATAGTGACAGTTAATTCAATAACCTTCAACCATCACAATCATCATACCCAAAGTGTATAACTACACAATCACACAAAATCCTTCACCAAATCATCTCTAACTCACAGCTAGGATCATCCAAAATTAGAATTCTAGAACTTCGTTGCCTCAACCCTGTTAGAGATATTCGCCCACAACCTTGTTAGGATCACATGTACATTTTCTTTTTCTCCTTTGAAATAAACCATGCATCTCATTATCAGTGCAAACGATATATTAATCTAAACCATCTTTACCCACCTTCTATCAAAGGTCAAAACCAACACTCTCCCATTTTATGGAATCATTTCCATTCGAATCTTAGTGCGTGTCGTTCTCATTCTTATTTTTTTAAACTTCCATCAAGTCTACTTTATGGCATGACTTGTCATAATAGTAATAACATATATCTACCTCATTTAGAGTATGTCTTCTCAACTAACTATCCTTAACATCAATCATCTTAGGTACATGATTATGTTGTTCAAAAGGTTTCTTAAAATTTGCCTTCCCAATGACAACTTGGAAGAAATCATTTTGTGTGTCAGTCAATGAACGAATCTTGTTCTTTTTAGTGTGATTGATTGAACAATTACACCTTAGGTTGTCGGTCAAGTTGTGACTCTCTTAGTGTCATTGAATTGCATTACGCATTCACATCTTTGTGTCGCTCAACTTTCTTGGGCTTTCGTCTTGGTTTTTATCCCTTTGGCACACTTTTATCACGTGTCTGACCTCTAGCATACTTTGATATGCTTACATACCTCATCAAACTCATTTTTTTTGGTAGCTACACTTTAACATAGTTTAAACTTTGCATGTCTTGCTATGAGTATTCTAGCCCTATAATGTTGCTCATATTCTTTTATATATTATGCTGCACGAAGCTAACCCTTGATGTAGGAAAAGCCTTTGTAAGAATTTTATCCATGGATCCGCTAGATACTAAGGTGAATAAACAAGGGGATTCAATTATCATAGGGGAGCATTAAGCTAGGGGGAGCTAGAGGGTATTTGAATACATAGCATGGAGTCCTCTTCACAAGTGGTGATAAAAGACTTCACTGGGATGATGCAAGCTCGCCTTTCTGGGGAGAAAGGAAAGTAGTGCAATAAGGGGGAGTAGGGAGTGAATTCAAGGGAGAGCTTGAGGCAACTACCTTTTTGCTTCGACAAAAAGGGGAGAAGGGAGTGTGAACAGGTAACTTTTACATTTTACTCTGTGTTACGGTTTACATATTTGTCATCATCAAAAAGGAGGAGATTGTTAATGCAAATATTACGATATTTAAACTAAACGGTTTCTTTAGTTTTAATATTGACAAACATGTAACATGTAATGCATAACGTAAAATGAGCAAGTTACTTGTAAACACAAATCATCAACGCATACTTACATCAACATCTCTCAACGTATCAAGTATGCCTCAACAGAGTCGTAGATTTTCATCCCGACGTAAATCACTCAAGGTATGAACAAACAAATTTAAACTAGACGGATGATCAAAGAAATAAATTTTTTGTTCCTAACTTCACATTTTTAATGTGACAAAATATTTTTTCAAAAATACATTTTACAAATTATTTTTGAACTAAAAAGAAATGTTTTATTTTGAAAAATAAGTTTAAAAGTCCCAACAACTATTTTCCCCCTCAAATCAGCTCCAAACTTTCCCAAATAAACTTTTACCACTAAAAACAAAATTTGGAGCGTCCCTGTCTGGGACGGTACCACGGTACCACTAAATTTAGTGGTACCGTCCGTACGTAACGGCTAGTTTTTTCTTTGCCTATAAATAGTGGACCATTTTACACTTCCAACTTGATTTTTCCAGTTAGTTTTCTCTGGTCTAATCCCTTCTTACTTAGATCACTTTCTTTGATCATTTAGAGAGTCTTAGTTTGTTTAAGAGTGATCCTTTCATCCAACCAAGAGATCACCTTCATTCCTCTACTAGTGCAAGAGAAGAACACATAGTATCACAAAGATACAAAGTGTTGTAGTTATAGTTAGTGCACTTGTAACACTTGTTACATACTTGTTGTATCCTAGCATACATCAAGTTGATTTTCTTTTGAGTAGTTTGTGAGAGTAGATCATTGTGATCTTGTCGAGATCTTGAAGATCTCTTGTAGAGAGTCAGCTTGTGAGTTGATCAAGTGGATCAAGGGTAGATTGGGTAAATCGAGTCAAGTGAGAGTAGATCATTGTGAAGTTGTTGAGATCTTGGAGATCTCTTATAGCTTGTGAGCTTGTGTATTGATCAAGTGGATCAAGGGTAGATCAGGTAGATCGAGTCAAGTGGGAATAGATCATTGTGATCTTGTTGAGATCTTGGAGATCTCTTGTAGCTTATGGGCTTGTGTGTTGATCAAGTGGATCAAGGGTAGATCGGGTAGATCGTGAGTAGATCGGGTGGATCGTGAGTATATCTGGTAGATCGAGTGTAGATCATGTGGATCTTTTAGTTTGTGTGATATATGAGGATCGGGTAGATCGTGGTAGATTGGTACTAGCTAAGATTAGTACTCGACATTTAGCTTAGTGTCGGAAATAAGGATAAGCGACGTTGTATGATTTTCTCCGCCTGAAAGGAGCTTGTTGATTAGTGAAGGAACTCTCGAGTAGGGTACTCGGGGAGTGGAGTAGGGCGAAGAGGAGCTTCGCGACCGAACCACTAGAAATCATTGTGTCCGGTTTGCGCCTTCTTTTCTTATCTCTTTACTTTCATTTTAGTCTTTATCGCTTTATATTTTTATTTGCATTGCGTTTATGTTTGTGTGGTTTGTTGCTTGTATTATGTTGATTATGCTTGTGTCATGGTTTGATTGTGTTTATGTAGTAGTTTACTTTATACCATCTCTAGATGTTGTATGATCATTGTTGACACTTTTCATATTACGTCACACTTGATCGGGTGTTTGATACAAAAAGTTTTTAAGTTTTTAAATGGAAACGTATTCACCCCCCCCCCCCCTCTACGGTTTCCACAAAACCAAAAAGGATAAGATAGTTTGTTGGAGTGGCTTTTTTAGAAGGGTAAAAGCCATAATATACCAACCTGTTTGAAGTTTGCCGACCTCAAAGTTAAAACACTTTACAAATCTATATGTATACAACATATAATGAGTGTATTTTATTTTTTGAAAATTTAAGAATTTTAAAAACTTAAAACTAATTAAGAAAACTTGTCATTATATAGGAAAATGTTTTACTGAATTTCAATGTTTACATAAACCATTTAATTAAAACATTTCATTTTAAATTAAATAAAAGATTAATACTTTTATTCATTTTGGTCGTCCCTTTTAATGTACACAATGTATAATTCCCGTTACTTCTCGATTTGTTAACGTGTTATGTAAATTACAGAGTCGGAAGAGGATTATGATTACGATCCATACGATGATGATGTGTGTGAAGATCTAACGGAAGATCAATTGAAAGTCAACTTTTATATTTCAGTTACATTTTGACTTTTTTATGTTGTGTGAATAAATGTTATACGAAAAGAATAACCAAAATATTACAATCATAATTATGTGCCGCTATAAAATCTCGTTGTTATGCACGGGTACTCGTCTATTTTAACAAATAGGTTGATATTTTATGGCTCTTAGCCTTTTTATAACAAAGAATAGATGGGCTAGAGAGAATATTAAGGCCTTAAATATTAGAGCCCTTGCGCCCTTGCACTTGTTGCACACCCTTCGGGACGGCCCTGTGTAGCGGTTATGTCGTTCATCACGGAAACTCAGCCCACATTTATTTTTTTTCTTCACCGTCAAACATGTATAATAAGTCCATTAACTTTACCACACACTCAAAAATATTCCATACTTAATTACAAATAGGGGTAATTCTATAAGTAGCCCGGTCTATTGAAGGGATGGCCTTTTATAGCCCCAAATAAGGCGCTTTCTCAAAATAGCCAAGGCAAAAAAGCGAGTAAATGTGGGTGCGACACGTGTCACCATATTTTTTAATCGACTTTCCGACAGCGACTTTTTGATTAATAAGCGACTTTCTATTTTGTCCTTTTCTAGCCAAAAGATCAAACCTCGAAAATTGTTATTTTATTCTTTTTGCTTCTTCCACACCTTCAACGACTTTGTTTTATTTTAAGCGCCTGACGCATGCACTTTGAGCGACTTTTTCACCTGACAAGTTTTTTTACTTTTGCCAGTTAACTTTGTGCTATCCAAGTTTTATACTTTTTATATTATTTATACCTTTTATAGTTCTATACTTTTATTTTCAAAAAGAAATACAAACAATAATACAAAGAAGTGTATCAAACACTCTTCGTTTAAAACTTTTTTATCTTGATCTGGCAATCAGAGCCACACGAATAAATTCAGCCGACGTCGGTGAACAACAAATCGAACGCCCAAGTCTAGCAATTAGACACACATAGGCCTGAAGCACACGACAACAACCTTTTGTGTATATTGTGGTTGTTAGATACTTAGATGGCTTCTATACTGTGTTTTAGTGTTACAGATAATGTTGGAAACTTTAGTTTACCTTGAATACCAATAAGGAAAATAGGTAGAGCATGGCGAATAAATTTCATCAGAAAAGGTTGAATCATTTGTAAATACTTTAGATTTTTACACAGACGTTTGATAGCCAAAATTAACAAGATAATTAATAGGGAGGATCATTAACTTCGTTCCTTCTCATATTTTCACAGAGATACGAGTGGTTACATAACCCAAGGTGAATTGGAAAACAGCTCAAACAGAGGAAAATACTCCATATTGTTTCCAGCTTAAGGTTTTGTTTTGTCTGGAGATGCTGCTGCTCAAAATATATACAACTGCTCATGGTGTACCAACGAAAATACTCCATGCGTCATACTACTGCTAGTGTATTGTATAGTTACTTATCGTGTTGGAGATTCTGCTGTTGTAGAGTTCTACTGCTCGATTAAAAGATACTGCTCTTGTTGTAGAATACTACTGCTCGAGTTTGATATTCTGCTAGTGTATTCTATACTACTGCTCGTGTTGGAGAATACTACTGCTTGATTAAAAGATACTGCGGTTAAAGTAATTGATACTACTGATTTAAGTGTAACCATATATACATCTCATTATCCAATCTAAATACTAAACATACTAGATACATAAAAACAACGTCATCCTAAACTGCTTTAATGCATTTCACCCAAACTTGTTAGAACCGGAGCTCTCTTCCTTGCTTTCCCTCATATTCTTACTGTCCTTGAGTCGTTTAAACACAATTTCAAGATCACTAATCCGTAGGTATAAATAGGTCGGATAGGTAGATGAATGGTCCCCAAGACTTTAGGCGGGAAAATGGACCAAAGTCGCCCGCCAAAAGTAAACTGTTAATTGTAGCTGTACGAAATAGTTTCTAACTAGTCGTACCTTTTACCAATTTTTGACTATTCTTGTACAATGACTTGATGCAACAACCAGTTGTATCTTATGCTTTGTGGATAAATGTTTGCCCCTTATTAACTCGAAAGGAAATATTAACTCATTTTTTTCGGCTTTAGATTGTCTCGACTTGTACCAAAAATAAAATAACCAAATAAAAAGATTTTTCAAACTAAAACTTGTTCACATATTAATATGGTGAGATTTTATTCAAATCCTACGGCTCGAAAGGATCTCCTAATTTTTTTCATAAAGGGTTAAATTGGGGTTCACAAACCTTCCTTCGTTAAATGATCGTGACTGAACATTTTCAAAGATATAAATGACTTGTAGGGTTGTGTAAGATTCCGTTGAAATGTTCGGAAGATAGACATAGGTTAGATGATGATAAATGTCATATTTATCTGGCATTATTGAAACCTATACAAGACTAAACAAAATGATTTTTTTATGAGGGAACTTTTATTTTATGGCCCCTTTATTTTATTGACTTAGACGAATGAAAACATCTGATTTTAATAATTTTTTGGTTATCAATCTGCAGGAACAATTAAAAAAATTGTTTTTGAGGAAAAATGAAGCCTAATTACGAGAGGTTTTTGTTTTAGACTGATATGTATGTATCGTCAGGTAAAGATTGTTTCTTGTTTTTTATTTCAACCACTTTTGCGACTTAGTATACAATTTAATCGACTATATTTTCTTTAAGCGGGATTTTTTTTAAAAACACCCTCCCAGTAAGAGATACACTCAAATTCCACCAAGACACATATACTCAGTGGAACTGTGGAACAACCTCTTCATTTACCTTTACACCTGCTGTGAATCAAACACATAAATAAAATCAAAATTATAGTATTGCAAACATTACATGTATCTTCTATACTCGAGCTCCTAACTTTAATAATGTTTCGCATACGGGTATTTATACTCTTATTTTTTAACTCTTATAGTTTTATTTTTATTCCAATCATCATGCCTTTTGCAGCCTAGTTAATTGATGAATGTGTTTTTATTTTTCTTTATTACTGTATTTTACACCAACTATATTTGGTTATTTGATGCTCTTTGTCTGGCCCCAAAAATATAATCATTTATGTCTATTGGAGTACTATGCAACATAGATCTGCTTAATGATATGAATGTTACCTTAAACTGTCCAAAAAAATATAAAAAAATATGAGCATTTATAACACAACCCGTTTGTTGTTATTCATTTACACCACACCTTGTTTCCATATTAGCATTAAGAGTATTGAAGTTTTTTTTTTTTTTTTTTTTTTTTTTTTTTTTTTTTTTTTTTTTTTTTTTTTTTTCTCCAGAATATGAGTATTTATAGCACATCATGTTTCACTATAACACCTTTTAGAGCTGCTTATTTTTTTTCTTTTCTTGTAGGAATATGAAGCCAAAGCCATCATCAGAAGTAAACCAAATTATTTTTCTTTAATTAAATCCAAATTGGATTCGAAACGAAGGAAGTTGTTTCGTGCAACTTGTTTTGGTAAATGGCTGGACCTTTCTTATTTTGACCACGAACCACATATGATAGATTATATCTTACAGAAATAATGTTTGCCGAGTAATGCTCATTATGATATGCCGATTATATATTATGTTGAAGAACGGCCTATACATTTCGGCCGACCGGAATTTTGTCTTATCACTGGTTTTTGTTTTGGCAAGGTAAGTTTTACCTCATATAACTCGGGACACTTAAATTTTAGGAAGCGGGTTTTTCCACTCCGTGTAGGTAAGAAAGTAATTAATCTAGATACTCTTGGTCTAATTGAAGATGAGCAGGCATTTGGTATTATATTCGACGAAGATGCAGTACGTCTTTGTCTATTGTTAGCATTGGAGGTCATCTTTATGGGCAGATTACTAATCGAAGAAGTTGATGATACACTCTTCCGATTGATTGAAAACCTTGATGACTGGGATGCTTTTCCATGGGGGGAGCATATTTGGAGGCACTTGTATGATCAAATTTTGGACGTGGCGGATAAACATAGATATAAATTTCTTGAAGGCATTAACAAAGACCGTAAGTTTGTTCCAACATATACGCTTTCAGGATTTGTTTGGGCTTTCAAAGTTAGTATATTTTTTATTTTATTTTATTTTATTATAGACAGAGTATGCTATTGAGGTTATGTTTCTTGCACTGAATTCTAAGAAGTCGTTCACATTTTATAGATATGGATAATGGAATCTTTTGAAAGAAGCATTCTTTGGTGGAATAAAGCCCCAGAAATGATACCAAGAGGAGTATCGTGGTCAAAGAACGCTACATTTAAAAGATCAGATTATAAGTATCTGTTTGGAAAGGTAAAACTCTTCATCAAATTTGTCGTATTAATGCTTGCTGTTATTGTAAATTTTATGTTTTTACTCACTGTCAAATAACGCAACATTTAAAAGATCAGATTATATCTTTTTTTGTTTTTTTCTTTTTTGTTATATTATTTTAATTAATTTATTTATTAATTTTTATTTTTATTTTAAATTTTTTTCTTAATAATATTATTTTATTTTGATTTTGTAAGGATGCCAATGTTGTTCACGATCTTAGACCGACATTAGCTGAGAGGAAATCTGATTGGTATTTACAGTTTATGGATTTTTTCCATCATTACATACCTAGAACTGCCCCAGTGAAGACCACACATCTCGCTGATGCGTATTTCAAGAAGTTGGCCGCAGCACGCAAACGTGGAAAGATTGAACGTAAAGATTTACCTATTATACGCAAAAATGAGAGCAGTATAATAGAGACCAGCATAATTCAGGATGCTGTCATCACATAGTTGAATGCCTGTGTGTTCAAACTCGAGGGAATTATTCAAGTTCTTGCTCGAGAGAGAAATGGGGTAATACATCTGGTTGACTTGTTCACTTACCTTGACATGTCTTTTTTCTTCTTGATTTTGTTTTTTTAACCACTATTGTTCATTCGCAGGAGAAATTGGTTTTTGATGATGAGCTTCGGAATCTCAGTGCAGAGTATTGCGACGAGCTAAATCATGATTTCCTTGAATTGTTCCATTCAAATGTGTATACCATTGGCTCTCAACGTGTAGATGTGAATGACGATGACGATGACGACGTTGCAAAGGTAAATTACATATTTACTCTACATGTAAACTCGCACCGTGTCGTAAAATGATACATCAACTTTAAACAAAGTTAACTTTGACAGGAATTTATTATTCAAGAAGAATTAAGATTGCGACATGAAGAATTAGAAAAGGTGCGGTTAAAAGAGCATGAGCTAAGCCAAGAGGAGAATAGGTTGAGGATGGAAGAGGATAACAGGATAAGGATGGAAGAGGCAAAGAAATTCAACGATGAAAGGGATAAAAAAAAAGGAAAGAGGCACTTATGAATACTAATCACTGGAAAAATGCCATGGCGTGCATAGCCCATACAAAGAGGAGTGAAAGTTGTGGTGAAGCTAATGCATATTATTGGAGTAAGGCATATGCTGAAAAGAAAGCACAATGCTTTGGCCTACGTAATCCCGATATGACGGAACACCTTTTGAATGTCAAGCCATGGGTTGAGGTATGAAAACTACTAAACTGATTGTTTAAAATAGATCAAATTTATCATTTATGCTCGTAAGGGTAACTGTGTCGTATACTAGGATATGAAGCGATTGAGCAACACGGCGAACAAGGTTCATTTGACAGATGAATTTGACCGATATCTTGGTCAAATTGGTCCGCTTAATTGTAAATTCCCATGGTGCGAAGATGTGAATGTTGATAGAAGGTTCTGGGAAACGTTGGTTTGCTTAGACCCGACAAGGCAAGGTTGGCTAATGGATGAGGCAAGTACTTAAATAACTGTAATTCACCCTATACTATTGAATCAATTTATTTTAAATTTGTGACTTCGTTTATGATTCACAATTTACAGCACATAGAGCTGTGGGTAAATTACATGTGGCATGTGAGACCTGATACGGCTGATTGGGCGATGGTTAGTGGCTACTTTGTTCAGCTTCTACTTCAAAACTCGCTGCCTTTGTGGTATCCTAATGGGGAAAGGTACTCTGTTCCATGGTCCGATGTTAAGCACGTAAGTCCTTTCACTTCCATCTTGCTGGCATAATCCGCTTACTCGCTTCATTGGCTCCACTATTTTGTTCAAGTAACCCAATACTTTTTTTTTATTTCTGCACGCCTGCTTTGTAGATTTATTTGCCTATTAATGAAGCGGCTAGTCATTGGTTCCTTGCACGTTTTGAGATAGAGACAGGAGTAGTTACATTTTTTAATAGCGGTGAAATTTATGTCGAGGAATTGCCACGATTTTATATTGCAGTGATGGATTGTTTACGGGTTAGGCTAGCCGCTATATCCATATAATTAAGCTTAAAACTTTATATTGTTTTAACACTTTTAGCATTTTTCATGCAGTCTCAACTACCAGAGGTCCTAAGTCAAGCGCTAGTATTCGAGAAGAAAGGCATAAATCCTTCAACTTACAGCATTACGTTTTCTCATGCTGACAAAGTACCTAAGCAGGCCGGGATATATGGTGATTGTGGTATTTGGGTTTGTATTTTTTTTTATACCGCTTAGCTTACGGTAAGTCGTTGGACGTTAAGGATCCTATTCAGGCCGCACTTGCATACCGCCAACAAATGGCTAAGTTTTTTTTCAAACATCGCGTTCGTATTTAGTCATGTATCAAATGTGTTGTAGTATGTAAAAAACAATTGCTGATCATATGATGCCTTTTGTATGTCAACTCTTGTTCAATGTCTTTAGTGATATATCCGGACAAAAGCACTTTTTATTAAATTTCAAATCATTATCCGTAAATTTTTATTGCTGTCTTAATTTGCATACGCAAAATAAACAAGAGCCTCGCAATAAAATAAACAGCATAAACTATGTCAAGTTGTATGGGTTAATATCCTTATATACACCTACTAAAAAGGATAAGCAATTAGGCCCACACCAATTAAATTAGCCAAGGATGCTTCGGCTGGTAGTTCAGAACATTCTGCTGCTGGCGTTAAAGACGCTGCTGCTGTGACAGATAAAGTTCCTACTGCTTGTGCTAAAATTCCTGCTGCTGAGAATCAGGGAGATTCTACTGTCGAGAGAATTGTCCATGATGATGTGAGTTTAGCCGAGGCAAAAAAAACAACTTAAAACAACACCAGCACCTAAACACCAACCACCTACTCCTCAATGATAACCACAACCACAATGAAAACAATAGCAAGTAACACCACCACCTCCAAGAGCTCCTGTCAAAGGAGTTACAATTATAGTGATTCTGCATGAATCTAATCATGAAGTTCCCTTTGAGTACCGGCCAAGGGAGATTCAAGAAAAGTTTAATGAAGAGGCTGAATCACAAGCAACATTGAATGTTTGGGACGAGGAAGATGCAAAAAAAAAAAAATGATAATAATAATAAATAAATAAATAAAATAAAATAAAATAAATAAATATAAAAATTATGAATTAGAAGCAACAACAAGGTTTAATGAAGACTTCGCAATTAGGAAATTTGTGTTACCACGAACATAAACCTATAAACTTCATCCAACAAAACCCATCCATTATGTATTTTATTTCTTTCAAATGCAAATCTTTATGAGTAAATTTTTAATGTGTTTATCGAGTATGTTGTAGTATATTATATGTCTTTTTTCATATTCTCGGACAAATTAAGGTTATGTATTTATTTTAGGGGCCCTTATTTTAAATTGCAAATCACTATTAGTAACTTTTTTTAATGCTGTTTTATTTAGATATATCCTTCTAAACAGTAGATATATTGTACAACATGTAAGTATCTATAGTATATAAGAGCTTCACATGCATTTTATTGTTGGACCTATCAACTAGTATCATAAAACAAAAATAAAAATAAAATTAAAATAACCACTTTGTTTTCTCTATATTTTAATTTGTTCATCAAAGGGATGTCATCTACTGGTTCAGGATCAACAACCTGTAATGATATTGGGTGTGACCAATGCGTGTATGTTTCTCTATTAATTTTTCTATCCTTTTTAAAGGTTTACTGTTTGTGTAATGACATATGCTTGTTTTAATTTTTTTTCCATTGTTACACAGGAACTCTAATAAACCTGACGAGCTTGTGTTTGAGGTATATTATGGTAGTGTTTTTATGTATCTTCCCTTAAGGTACGCTGGTGGCGAAGTTATAGACTTGAAGTTGTCTAGGTCAAGTAGGTTATGTTATTCTGAGATGTGTGATATTTTGTTGAAAAACATCAAAGAGGATATATGGACGTGGTTTTATTGTAAACCTATGTGTAGCGTGGAAGAAGGTTTGACCATTGTCGAAACTGATAATGATGTCAAGAGATTGTATGAATTTGCTGAGATTAATGGGGTCATTCAGGTATTTGTTTGTGCAATTCCGCAAGCACATTTAGTTACCCACTATCATAAGAACTTGGCCTTTGATGACTCTGACGATGCGGTTACATCTAAAGTCAGAGTGCATGAAAAAAGAAAGAAAGAATATGAAAAAATGTCTTTGGAAGAAATAATTGCCTGGGAACAAGCAGAACAAAACTCGCCAGGTATTCTTAAGACACCTTATCCCAAGCCTTTTGTCGAGGCAAGTCTCTTTAGAGGGAGGGGAGATATGGAATACAATGATGACAGCTTGTATTCTCTGGAAGGGTTCACGTCTGTTAATGGCCCATACATCCCAAAGGATTGTGACTGTGGCTGTAGGTGTCCGAGTTTTCTAAACTCCCTTGTTTACTTTGCTGATGATTTTGCATCTGTAGTGTCTACTCCTGTTAAAGGTAAGAGGGATTTAAAGGACCTTGATGATGATGGCACAGCTGCACGATCTACAGTTATACAAAAAGCGCCAAAGGAAAGTCGTTTTCAAGATATCAGTTCAAAAGGCAGGAAACTTTTGAATGATTTTGAATCCGTTGGTGATGATGTTCAGCATGTGTATGATGGAAACTTTGTTGTTGGTGGTAAAAATGAATGCAATCGTGTTTGAACTTTGTTTCTTTAACTTTCCTATGGTAACAATATATTGAAATAGTTAGGTTAGGGACACTTTATCGCGCTTTAGGGAATTGTTGTCATAGGGTAAGTTGCATACGCTAACAATATGATTTTTCAGAGCATTTTGGTTGTTGATGTACGCTTACAAGTGCCTTAATGAAAGAAACTTTTGTATTTTTAGCTTAGTTAAACAACCTATGAAAAGTCTCCTTAATCGACTTTTAGGTGTATAGCTAAGCGACTTTGTAAAATCCATCTCTAGGGTGCAAGTGCACTGTAATGATGCCTGCATTGCGTGTTTCAACCGAAGCCTTTTTTTTATTGACATTTTATGATTTATTTTTTATACCGACCGGTTATCCAACCAGCAAATTTTAGTGTGTTTTTTTGTTCTTTTCCTTTACTAGGCTCTTGTACTAAATAATACTATATTTTTGCGAATGTAGTATGTCTTTAATTTGTTTGTGCGCATCTGGTAAGCATGTATTCTTTAAAAATCTAATAAAAGAAAGGATTTATCACGTTTGAAAACTTAAATTGTTATGTAAACGTACATGTCGCTTTATAACGCGGGTGATTGGTTTTGTCTTTATAGCAAGACCACAGTTTCGTTCACTTGGGTTTAACGCAAGTAATAATCATATGAAATGAGAAAGTGAAGCAGAAATACGCACAATAAAACGCATAAAAAAATTTAGCCATACATGTTTAAATTAAAATTCAGTTGCGAAAAGTGGTAAATAATTAAATTAACAAAAATATATATTTTTTCATGTTTTATAATTTTATTTTTTATTAATAAAAAACAATTATATCCAAAACATAATATTAGTAATAGTAAGTTAAAAATATAAAGGTAAAAAATATGAAAAATTTATGCAAAACTAATTTAAGGTATTAGTACGTTATGAAAAATAACAAACAAATCCACAGCCTATCCAAGGAACGAAAAAAGTAGGGCATATTAGCCAAGGAACAAAAAAATCTATTATGCGACTTTCAACTGGGTTATTATTATTTTAAGTTTTTAAAAATTATTTTTTAAAATTTGAGTAGTTTTATTTTTATTAATATATATATATATATATATATATATATATATATATATATATATATATATATATATATATATATATATATATATATATATATATAAAGAAAGACTTATTTTTTTGAATAAAGGAGGCATGTTAACTTAGGCTATATGCAGTAAGGTCGATCGACCCTTACTCGATCGAGTATGGGGATCGATCCCCTTACTGCCAAAGTCGATCACCTCAGTCGATCGCCTTCAACTTGGTCAGCTGCTCGATCGATTTGAGCAATGTATTACCGTTTGTTTTTTGAATAATACATGGTGCATACAACACAAACACACAACACTATAAAAACACACAACACAAACATACAACACACACATTTCAATCCACAAATCTAACAATATTCAAATGGCTTGCCGTCTCCCCCATACCGTTGAAGAACTGCAAAACTATATCAAAAAACAAGCCGAACAAGAAGATGAGGCTCGACAACATGCTCTTGTCGAGGTTATCAAGCAATTTGAAGTTGCAAAGGCACAGAAACAAAAACTGAGACAACAATACGTAGACTGCAAAGACATATCTGAAGACAGAAAAGCTGTGATCGACCAGTTTTTGAACGATGAAGCTCGCAAAGATGGAGCCATTAGTGAGACGTTGTGGGGTTGCGTTTCACAGATTCAGGGCCAAATCAGCAACAAGATCCGCTGGAGTTATGAGGAAAACGTTGAAGCTCGTTCTGTATCACAACAGAACCGAAACTTTGACCAAGGTGCATCTACTTCATTAGTTGCACCAAGATTCGTTGCGCCTGGTTCTAAAGACAATTCGGGTTTGGACGATGATAAGGAGCGAGAGTTTAGCAGATTGGAAGCAGAGTACGAGGAGAGCAAGTTTGCAAACTACTCTGCGTACGAAGATTGTTACGACTCCGACAACTCAGAAACTTGGGATAACCCGAATTACTGAAATTTACGTTTAGGTTTATGTATGAAGCTTATGTTTATTTAATGTTTTTTTTATCTATGTAATGTTTTAGTTTTTAATGAAATTTAATTTTGTGTTAAAAATGTTTTTTTGTTAAAAGAAAAAAAAAATGAACTTGGTCGCCCTTACTGGGGCACCTAATCGCCTGTAGATCGCTGGAGAGAGAAAGCTGACATGGCAGAGAAAAATGGGGGGATTGGGTCGCCTTACTGCATCCAGCCTTAGGTATCAGTAGTTTGTCTTCATCGCCCACATCTCTTTTGATTTTGGATGCTCTCTAAGCTGTGATTAGGCTAAAAGGGGGAAATTCACCGTGTGATACTACTTCTGGTAACAATGATACCCCTGTTACTGTATTTCATATTACTGCTCGACGTGATGAAAACGTAATTAGATACAATTGGATACTACTGCTAGCCGTAGAATATAGTACTGCTGGACATAGTTTCTACTGCTTATGTTATACGGAGTAACTGGGTAGATAACTGAGTACGTATTTCAACCTATCATATGAATATGTAAGAAATAAGCAATTTACACCACGGGTCCTTAAACGTCACACAAGTCCTATATTGAATTAAAAGTGGCAAAACACAAAAAAAATATTAAGTTTCTTGAAACAAAGGCCAACAAAATTTTTAAGTACAGCTTCTACTTATACCTCACCGTATACTTGTCGTCATTGGTCTTCGAGAATTTCAGGGGGCAATTGCTTCTTCAGTTCAGCGTTTGGGCCATATCTAACCTAATTCTTCTACCAGTTGACATATTCTGGACGAAGTGATGCAAATATGGTGAATAAAGTGATGAAAAATGGGGTGTAATGTGAGATGAGGAAATATACTTTATTCTACACTTTGTTACCCCACCTGAGAGTTGAGATCCAAATTTGTGGTTGGTCTTGTATGCTTTTTTCAACACTTTAGTACCTACCTAGCTAAATATCATATTACGAACAAAAGCTGGACAAAGAGAATGATGAACCTAAACCTAAAAGATACATTCGGGTATGTTGTAAACATCTAATACACTAACATGCGAGTTTTGATTTAATACCATAATTACATACTTCAAAGCACGACGCTTGTACAAAATATAACATAACTTATCATCGGTTGGCCACAAGTTAACCATTAAATTACATAACTAGCCCAAAAAGTTTTGCACCAACCTAGACAAACCATAACATAACCTAAAACCCCAAAATAACTAGTGCCCATCAAAAGAAGCCCCAAAAACTACCATGCAACGCATCAAAGCATGTCGATGAAGTTAACCAAATCAAGAATGCGCACACGCATTTGTGAAGCAACAACAAGTAGCCTTTCAATGTCACGAATATCTTCAGCATTCATACGCAGCACGTCATCAATAATTTTGATTGTCGAGTCTGACCCACCAAGTTGGAGAAGTTCCTCTGCAGTTTTGATCCTACGATCAAGGCGATCACTTATTTTTGTTTCCTTGGACCTAAGGTCTGATTCATCCCGAACAGTTTCTTTCACTTCCTCCCAGTAATATACAAGCATTAGGTCTTTAACTAGCCTGGTTTTTGCAACTTTCGCTAACTGATCTATAATTGGTTCGGAGGTGGACATTTTTTTAATAGAGATATTGTGATTTTAGGTATAAGAAACTTTGGTGGATGACGAGTGGAATGGGTGGATGTTTGTATATATAATTAAGGGCCCTATAATTAATGATAACATCGAGACACAGTATCGACTAACAAGTAGTGTTGTAAACGAACTGAACATTTAGTCACGTTGTTTAGTTGTATGATTTTAAAATTAGTTAGTTTAAACAAAACAACACTTATAAAAATTACGTTCCTTTGACTATATTAATTTAAGTTCGATCGTTTATGTCCATTTAGCGTTTTTACAGTGTCTTAAGAAACGTACATAAACGTTGTATTTTCAATTTTTTTTTATTTACTCCTTTTTTTTTTTTTTAATCTTTTTGTTTAATTATTTATTTATTTATTTTCTTAGAATTGACTTAAAAACTTGTACTGTAGTAATTTTCAATTTTTGGTATCAAAATAAAATGTTCACAATCAAAAATATAGGACACAATCTTTTACACAACAATCAAAAATATAGTACACAACAATCTTTTAGTAAATAATTACACTACTAGCCCACTAGCATAGTAGCCTTACCAGTAATAAGTAGCTTAAGCGACTATTTTCCCGCCTTTTTTCCCTGCACAATTCATCATGGCACTTATCTACTAGACTAACGTCATCATTACATCCCACTTTTGACTAAATCGCTTAAATACACCTAACAAGCCGATTAAGCGACTATCATGCCAAGAGTATATTTTAATGGTTTTTATAAAGTCGCATATCAATCTGTTTCAATTCGTTTACGATACAAATTTGCAACGTGTTAGGAATTTTGGAAATAAGATATTTCTTGTTGCTGCCGATAGTGAAAGCTGGTTTCTGCCGATAGCTATGGTTCCTGCTGAAGCTCATTGCTGCTGATAGTTCTATCTTGTTTCTGCTGATAGTAGTTGTTATTGCGGGTATTGTTAGTTGTTATCCCGTATGTTTAGAATGTTTGTTAGATTTATTTTTAGAAGAGATCATGTTTATCTCTTCACACGTTTTCTTGTATGACGGGTTAGGGTTAGGGTTTCTTGTCATTATAAAAGGAACACCCCGTCTATGAGTTTGAGATATCTTTTACGACTTAAACAATCATCAATAATAATATCCTTTAGTTCATTATACGATCAATAGAGGATCATAGTCTTAGTTCTTTTCTTTTCTAGTTCGTATTCAGAGATTCTCTTGTAGTGTGCTTGTGATTACATAGGCATCCTACCGATCCACATAGGCTCAAAGATCTAGCAGGTGTGTTAGATTCAACAAGTGGTATCAGAGCCTCGTGAGGATCTCTGATCAAGAAGCAAACGTTCACAAAACTATCTCTCTAAACCTTTACACTATGTCTGGATCAGCAGATAAATTCGAAAGGTGGACCATGAAAGTCAGAACCCTGCTATCTTTTAACTCAAGGGGAAAATGGACAGAACTTGCTGATGCTGATAGTCTCAACCAAACTCACAACATGGTTCATAATGCAAAGGATAAAGTGGAAGAATTTGCTCTTGTGGGTGCCTCTCATCAGGTACAACATTGTCAATTTGGGTGTCATGAATTGTACTTGAACCATAGGAAAGAGTTTGATGAAATGGAGCCTGAATATAATAAATTGTTTGTAGAAATTCAAGCTTATAAAAAGGCTCTTAAAACTGTGGAAAAACAAAAGGTTTGGCATGAAGCTAATCAGCTAGCATATGAACAAAAGATAAGGGTTTTGGAAAGAGACTTAGAGAACTCCAATAACTGTCTAAAACATTCTGAGAGAGAACATGCTAAGGTGAAAGTAGAAAATCAGGAATTACAGGCTAAACTGGATAGTGAAGTGGCTAGGATAAATTCATGGCAACAATCAGAAAAATATCTTGTTAACTATAATGGTAATCAGTCTGGTTGGCGTAAGAAAGGGTTGGGATATGATGTTGGGGATTATAACCCTAGAATATTTGACACTACCCCTAAGGAAGTTGATTATCAAATTCCTGTTAAGTTTGTTAAGGAAGGAGGGATGAATGCAGTTCCTCCACCTATAAGAGGTGTTTTCAAGCCTGTCCCTATCCACTCAGCCCTTGACCTTGACTCAGATGAATCACACATGACATATGGGAAAAAGTCAAATGACTTATCTGATTCTGAGTGTGAGTCTGATGACTTTGTCTCTTGTTCCAAAAGTAACAAGTCCTATGAATCTAAGTCCACAGACTATACCTCATGTGATTCAAATGTCAAGTCAACCTCACCCAAGTCTCATGACTTCACTTTTGGAGTAACTAATACAAAAATAGCTTTCCATGACAACAGCTCACTTAACTCTGTTAAAAACAACATTGTCTCTAGTTCCAGTAGTGATAATTTTGTCTGCAATAAGAAAAGTTATGGTAAGAACAAGGCTGTTAGGAAGAAGTCATGTTTTGTGTGTGGTAGTCAATATCATCTCATCAAAGATTGTGATTATCATGAAAAGAGAATGAAGATGAATGGTGGGCAACAACAGACCAGATCATTGTGGAAAAATGTTAAACAAATACCATCATATGTTCCACAAGCAGCAGGAATGAATTCTTATAGAGCTCCCTTTCCTGTTGATAGACCTGTTCCTGCAGTTAAGCCTGTTGCTGCCGATAGTCAGGGAACTATTCCTGCTGGTGCTTCCTTATCCTATCAGAGGGATTTCAGGCCTGCTTATTATAATCCAATCTTTGGAGGGGGAATGGCTTACTCTTCATGGTTTCCTTGGTAATTGTCCTGTTTGGCTGATCATGTTGTTGTATACTTCTTTGTTGGTTTTGAGGGGAGGCATTAGCCTAAGGGGAGGCTAATGCTTGTAATTTTGTCTTGTTTCTCATTCGTTTATGTTTTATGTTTTACTAACTATGTTTTGCAGTTCTCATTCTCAATGCTTGAAATAAAACATAAAATAAAAACTTCCATTCATCTTCTTGAGGTGATTACATCCAAAAACAAAAGATTATAGCTTCATAAAACAAACCTTACAATAGTCTACAGACACAAGCTTCTCAACCCCACTACCTATTCCACCTTCCCTTTTCCCTTACCCATACAATCAGGCATGAACCTCCTACCCCTCTGACGACTAATTTCTTCATTCACATGGGGGGCTGGAAGTGCCAACACCACTGGGAGTGGCTGTCTTGGTTCAGGGGCTGGATGATCTCTCATTGGAGTTGAAGAGCTTGGAGTAGCTTGTCTCTGATGTGATCTAGGGCGTAACCTTGTAGTTGGTTGGCTTGGCTGTGGAGTTGGCTGGCTTGGCTGTGGAGTTGGCTGGCTTGGCTGAGGAGTTGGTCTGATGGGATGCCTTCTTTGTCTTGGATCTTGGCTTCCACATTGTCGATTGTGTCCGAGGATTCGACTTCGAGGGTTATGGTTTTCCCGGTTAGGATTTTCATGAAGATCTGCATTTCTTTTTGGTACCGGTACTTTGTAGAAGGTAGCAGCAGTCCTTTCCATCTCTTCACTAAGCAGAGCCACAGTTTTCTTCTTCTCTTCCCTTAGCTTATCTGTGATGGGAAAATTGGGCGGATATGTGTCCCATTCATCCTGATAATAAGTCAAGGACTTTAGCTCTGATGATCCTTCATCATCAGAGCTAGAGTACTCAAATGACGAAGGAGTAGATGGAAGAGGATCAGATGAAACCTCCTCAACCTTTGCCTTACCTTTGTTTTGAGAAGATGATGCAGTCAGAGGAAAGTAACTTTCCCACCCTGATTCAGTGGAAGAGGAGGAGTCTGATGAGATTTCGATGATGGGAATTTTGGATGAACTCATGATTTTCTTTGATTTGAAGATTATGGGTTAGGATTGTGATAATGAAGTTATTTGATTTGGGGAAAAAGAGCTTTTATAATGAGAAGGTGATTAGTGCGAATTTATTGTTGGTTGGTGTTGAGATTTAATTCAGGCGGTTTATTCCTTATGACTGGATTTGGAAGGTTGACTTTGGTCAAACCACTTCATTGCTGCCGATTGACCAAGTGTTACTACCGTTTGACTAATGGTTCCTGCCGACTATGTTAAATTTGGGGAAGTTCGTTAAGTCAATTGGTCAATGATATGTGCGCGAAATTGCAGCAATTTAAATTGCTATATTTGGCAACCTAACCTAAAATTGCACTTCTTTCATCTCAATTTCTCAAAATCCTTTCAAACCCTAATTCATTATTTTTCTCCTTTCGAACCCTAGTTCATTCATCTAATACAATGACAACACTTCGCTACAAGGATGATCACAACAAGGTTGCTTACTTAGAGTCTTCTTTTAAAAGTGATGGTTATGATGAAGTGTTAGCTTTTCTTCGTGGGTCATCTATTCACTATGCACTCACTCATTGTCCTGTAACGGTGTATGATTCGCTCATTAAGCAGTTTTGGGAAACAGCTAGGGTTAGACACATTGTGGGAAGGGAGGACGACATCGTAGCCACCATTGATGAGCATGAAGTCATCATTACTGAGGGGTTGATTCGGGTACAGCTCCGATTTCCTGAGGAGCATGGGGCGCATGATCTTTCCAGGCAAGAAATCAATGATGGTATGTCTGCCATAGGTTATCCTGTCACTGGTAGTTGTACATTTTATAAAAATAAGCTGTCTCCTCAATGGAGATTTCTTGTTCATACGTTGCTCCAGTGTATGAGTATAAAGACCGGTGGTTGGGACCAATGTCCTAGTCCCATTGCGTCTGGTCTTGTTTGTCTGTCACATGGTAGGATATATAATTGGGCCAAATATATTTTTGAAGGGATGATTGAAAATATCACTGGTGATAAAAACAGATTTTTAATGTATCCTAGGTTTCTTCAAATTATCTTAGGTGTTCAGACCAATGACCCATCCCCTAAGATAGTGAATCGGATGACTGCTAAAATGTTTGCAATGATGAAGATGAATTTTGCAGGCCAACATTTTCCATTATTACCTGCCATGTTACACAATGCCAATCCTGCTGTCAACCCAGATCCTGCTGACAATGACAGTGTCCCATCATCACCCAATGCAGCTGATGCTGGTGCATCCAATGCTGCTGGTGAAGGGACTTCAGTTGCTACTGATGCATCTACATTTGTTTCTGCTGATGACCCATTACCACCATCACCTAGACCAGCCACACCTGAGACTAATGTCCCTGTTGAGCCCATTGTCCAGACCACCACTGTTGTTCCACCTGTTGCTCAATCAACACCTACTATGGATATGCCTTCTTCTTCTTCAAGGCTTTTAACTCCTAGTCCTACTAGGCAGCCTTTTAGTGAAGACACCCATATAGGGGGAGAATTTTATGTATCTCCACCTAGATCCAATGAAGCTCCTAACACCTCAGGCATTCCTGCTAGTGGAGCTGAGGATGCTGCTGATCTTACTTCTATGTCCCAGTTACTTGACAGGTCTATGCAGAAAATTGAAGCATTGGAGTCAGAGCTTAAAGAGACCAAAAGGAGTTTTAGTGAGAAGGTGGAGAATTTGGAAAAGGAGCTCAAGGACAGTAAAGAAACTTTCAGTGGAACTATTCAAAAGCTAAATGAAAGGATCAGCTCTTTAGAAGCTCAACATCTGCAAAAGAAAAGAAGGGTTGTGCTTTCTGAGTCTGAGGATGATCAGGCTGATATGTCATTTGATGGGCTAAATGTGCTGGCTTCTGTTTCTCTTAATAGTGCCACACTGGAATACCTACCTCTTCTGAGCCCACTACAACTACTAAACCTCAGGCTTTTACAAGAACAAGGACCAAGCAGCCCTCAAGAGTATCAGCTTTTGAGAAGTTTCAATCCACCATTGCTGCTGATATCTCTGGTGTTGCCTCTGATGTTCCTGCTGAAGTTGGCAGTATGTCTACTGATCCTAAGGTTCCTGGTAACTCTGCTGGTAGCTCATCCATTGCTGCTGGTAGTGACACCATTCCCCCTGCTGCAACACAAAATGATGCTGAGATAGCCAGACAGATGCATGCACAGGAAATTGCTGCTGAACAAGCTAGACTAGCTCAGGTTGCTCAAGATGAGGAGTTTGCAAGGAAAATGTCTGCTGATGAGAGGAACATAGCTGGGATTATGAATAGCACAAGATCAGAAGATTTTACTTCAGAAGAGTTCAGTGAGCAAGTTGAATACTTGTTGGCTTCTGACATGATTATTAAAGCTCATGGGTTTATGATTCTTCAAGATTCAGAGTTGGGTATGGAAGAAAAGTTAGATCAGCTCAAGGCATTTATCTTAAAGACTCATAGAGCATCCACTTGGAATGACTTGATGCATAGGATCAGTGAAAGGCAAAAGTCAGGTTATAAGATGCCTACAAACAAAGATAATGTCAATTTTATGAAGGACTATCTGAAGAATCAAGCTAACTACAAGCTCAGTGACTTCAAAGGTTGGACTGATGCTGCAATTCAAAAGTTGTTCCTTGATACTTATGTAAGGATAAATTCTTCAGTCAAGACAGATATTCAACAAAGCAAGAAAAGAGAGTCTTCATCTTTAGAGTCTGATGTTACAAAGAAACTGAAGTCTGGAGAGACATTGACTGGTGCATCTTCCTTTATTCCTACTGAAGGTTCTCTGGATACCACATCTATTTCTCCAATTCCTTCTATAGATGCATCTGGTGCACCACAAGAGGTTCATATTCCTGATGTAACACCTTTAACAGTTCACCTCTCCTCTACAACTCCAAGGACCAGGAAAAAGAGTCATGCTATGAAATCTTCATCCAAGACTCTTGCCGATATGAGTGATCAGGACTTGATTCAATTTGATTCTGAAAGTGATTCTGAAGGTGATTCTCCTCACCCTTGGTCACATATTATTGGTTGGGAGGTTCTTCCTATACCTCAAGGAGAAATCCATGCCTTGTCCACCCTTGATGGAAAAACAAAACATTTCACATTCCTTAGGGAGATTTTGAATAAGGTGGATAAACCAGATTTGATACATCTCTATGGTATGGTGACTAAGCACTATGAAACTCATCAAGCTACAGGGATTGGTCTTATTCTTTGGGGGGACTTGAAAGTATTAATGGATTCTCTAGAGGGAGGCAATGCTCACTCTGTGTGGGCTGATCAATAATCTTGGAGAGTACACAGTTGGAGATTGTATTCTACTTTCCAGGTTCATGTATTGGAAACTGTTACAGGGAAGGTGCTTTCCATGTTTGTGGATGTTCCCTATCCTTTGTACATAGATCTGATGGAGAGGATGCTTAAGTGTAAGCTGCAAGTTGGGAAGTATGTAATTGAAAATCACTTGACAACTGCTGAACAATTGGTCAGGTTCATTAGAAATCAGCTTTCTGCAGCCAAAGGATCATCTGCTAGATTATGGTATTCTTGTATATTTTGTTATTTTCTTTGTCTTATTTTTAGTTTTATTTTCTTTTCTCTTCTTTGATTTATGTTTATTATTTTAGTTTAAAAAAAATAAAAAATAAAAATAATAATAATAAAATTGTGCTCACTTGTATGGTTTTGAGCAACACCTTGCAGGTACAGTGTTGGTGTTTACACCTACACAACAAATAGTATTCAACTCACCATGTCTTGCAGACAAGAAAGAGTTGACTCACCATGAGGGTACGACTCTGGTGTGATAATCAAATCCGTTGATAGCTGTAATAGCTTGCTCAAAGCTATAGGGTACTTCAACTCACCCATGGTTCATTCCTGAGAGTTGAAATGGTTCTCAATTCACCATGGATGTAACCCTTTAAGGGATCCAAAGAATTGGCTAGTCCACAAAAGTATGGTTTGTGGTAAAGACATTTGGTATCCATATTTGGTCTTCAATTCACCAAGGTTCAGTTGAAACCAAGAATTGGCTAGTCCTGAGCAAACGGCTACAGGTGAAGACAAGTCAAATTCGTTTACTGTTGCTGGTTTACTAAAAATTAGATGGTTATCAATGTACCATGGTCTTACACCCCAACACATTGGCTACTCCAGTCGTGATGGCTATTGGTAAAGAGACATCAAATCCATTAAATTTCAATGATTCACCTCTCACAGGAGTTTACACACCTGGATGTGATGAGAATAGTCTGAAACTTAAATGATTTGATGTACATATTGTCATAGTAGCAGTCAAGATCCAGAATGACATGGTGACCAGCTTAAATTTTCTTTTGAAGATAATTTCCTATTGCTGCTGAACTATCGAAGTTGCTGCTGGAAGTTTCAAGTATTACTGCTGGTTACTTACTGATGCTGCTGCTGGATTAATCCTCTCCCTATGGACTTCAGAGTACTTTCAGAGATCAAAGAACACTTAGGGAATCTTGTCGGTTAACCTAGTCAACCTCAAGATTAGGCAAGGATTGTTAGGAATTTCGGAAATAAGATATTTCTTGTTGCTGCCGATAGTGAAAGTTGGTTTCTGCCGATAGCTGTGGTTCCTGTTGAAGCTCATTGCTGCTGATAGTTCTATCTTGTTTCTGCTGATAGTAGTTGTTACTGCGGGTATTGTTAGTTGTTATCCCGTATGTTAAGAATGTTTGTTAGATTTATTTTTAGAAGAGATCATGTTTATCTCTTCACACGTTTTCTTGTATGACGGGTTAGGGTTAGGGTTTCTTGTCATTATAAAAGGAACACCCCGTCTATGAGTTTGAGATATCTTTTACGACTTAAACAATCATCAATAATAATATCCTTTAGTTCATTATACGATCCATAGAGGATCATAGTCTTAGTTCTTTTCTTTTCTAGTTCGTATTCAGAGATTCTCTTGTAGTGTGCTTGTGATTACATAGGCATCCTACCGATCCACATAGGCTCAAAGATCTAGCAGGTGTGTTAGATTCAACACAACGTGTACCATTGAAGTGGATTTTATAAAGTCGCTTATGAACCCCTTGAGAGACGCTTGCGAGACTATGCTTTGACTAGTAATATACATGTGGATTAATTCCGCATATGAACCTCTTTAAAGTCAATTACGAGACTAATTTACCACTTGCACTACTTAAGTGTATTTTATATTTTTATACATTCGCTTCTATAAAGCCGCTTACCAACTCCTTGAAAGTAGCTTGAGATAACATTTGGCGACTAGAACTTTTCGAGTGGATTTTCTTAAGTCGCTTTTAAACACCTTTTACAAAAGATTACGAGATACAAACAACACGTGACACAATATTAGATTAAAATACCGATATTAGATTAAAATACCCATTAAATAAAAATAATGATGTTTAGAACGATGTTTTTTTTTTTTTTTTTTTTTTTTTTTTTTTTTTTTTGTAAGGCGTGAACATAGTCTCTTAATAGACTTTTTTGGGTTAATCTTATCTAGGGACTAATTCATAATAATATTATCTAGGGACTAATTAAATAAAAAGAATGATGTTTACAATTATGTGTTTTTGTTTTGGTTAATCATTATTTATGGACACGTAATCTTCTTCAGACCTTTCATTTCTTAGGTCAATCACGTAATTAATACTTGTTTTATTTATTTCGATTCATGTATCTACTTTTAATTAAATACTTTGGTTTACTCAATCTGCTACTTTCATTCTTTTATTAAACATTTATCCTGAAATTCCACTTTTGTTAAAATGCCTGGAAAACCGTATTTATGACTTATGTTTATTTGCATTATATTTTATTTAGGGTGAATTGAAGTAAGTAAAAAAAATATAAAAAAATATAAATATATATATATATATATATATATATATATATATATATATATATATATATATATATATATATATATATATATATATATTATTTTAAAAGAGTTCTCATGGAACCATCTTCATTTTCACTAGCAGTAGGATGAATCAATCCGGCAGTAGAATCAGTCTTAGTTTTTCTACCACCAGCAGCAGTATTTTGCACCTTAACAGCAGTCTTAACTTGACGGCCAGTTTTACTATTACTATTGTAATACGCTTTTGCAACTTTTACCATTGAATTGGAATTTTCAAAAGTCACTTATGAACGCCTTTAGAGACGCTTGCGAGAATATGTTGCGTCTAGTACTTTACATGTGGATTAATTCACATATGAACCTCTTTAAAGTCGATAATGAGACTGTTTTGCCACTCGTAATATTGAAGTGTATTTTATACTGTCGCTTATCAACCCCTTGTAACACAAGCTTATTCACATACTGAAACAAAAATAGAATCAACATGTAACACAAGCTTAGACAATGTAGATATATATATATATATATATATATATATATATATATATATATATATATATATATATATATATATATATATATATATATATATATTCTACAAATAGCCCGGTCTATTAAAGTATTGACCCGAGCGAAAAGTCGTTTAAAAAGTCAAAAAGTCGCTTAAAATTTAGCAAACGTCGCTTAAAAAGGTTAAAAAGTCAAATTTTTTGGCTACTAAAAGACACAAATAGTAGGTCGTTTAATGGACAAAAAGGTCGCTTTAAGCGACTTTTGCAAGTCGCTTAATTTTTTGCTATTTTGTGAAAGCGAATTTTTTTGGGGCTAAAAAGAGATATCCATACTTTTTGCTTCTGATGTTTTGGGAAAAAATATTTGAGTTTTTTCGAATTTTTTCATAAAAATGTGTAGTTGACAGGTGATAATATATATAAAATCATTTATTTGTTTTTTTTATTTTTTATTGACAGGTGATAAATATGATTTAAAAAATATTATAATATAATAATTAGTAACTTAGTGTTCATTCAATGCACATTGTATAAGTGCTCTAAACATGCATGTATTAGTTCCTAATGCATAATATATAAGTTCTTAATGCATCACCATTTTTCATAATATTGACATGTTTACCTCAATATATCTATCGTATCATCATCTTTTTAACTTTTTCATATCATTTTATTTCATGAAAATCTAACTCATTTTAAAGGATGTTGCCGTAAACTTAATGATATAAAGTAACTCTATATTTTTAGATGACAGTATTTTTAATAACAATATAGTTTGCTTTTTCACCAATAATCGTATATTCATAATTTTTTGACTAGGAAAATATTCTAAAATAAATCATGTGGGTGAGGCCTTGAAAAATATCCAATAGATTTAGAAGTGTGATGTAAGCTTTTTCAAAAAAGTACCCATTTTGGTAAATACTTTTAAAAACACACCATTTTGGTAAATAAGTTTTCCAACTACACTCTTTTGGGAAAAAACTTAATTTTTACTATAATCTAATATGCCACTGGTCTAACCGAAGCAATTGAATCATTGGAAAACTTAAAAAGAAATAATAATACTTACAAACAAAATTAAATAAAAAGAGAATCTTAATAAACTCAATTTAATATAATTATTCAACCACATTTTTTGTACAACTGACATAACTTAATTTTCCAAATAACATACATTATTTTCTCTCACTAAACTGCTTTGTTGGTTGACGTTGTAGGGAGTCGGTTCTCTCACTAAACTGCTTTATTGCTTCACCATGAACCCGCTTAGCGGCGGTGCGCTTCATGCGCGTTCCATCAGGGTATATGCTGCCCCGGCTTGATGTGGGCAGCCTCGGCTTGACATAAAGTAATCTGCCCCGTCATTTCAATGTCTAGGGAAGCGGCATCATGAATACTCTGTTAAGCGACTTTATGGGTTAGATAAGCGACTTTGTAATTAACCCATCTATCTTGATGGATTCTTTTTAACTTATTCACATCTTATCCCAATAAACTAAAACTCTAGGTGCAACTGGTATGATGACTTCATTTGTGTCCGGCGAACCTTGTCAGTGAAAAAATGTGGCGGGACCGAATAAAATCTACCACGATATCCTATGGTGTTTATGGATTTCTTAAGTTACACTATCAATTTTGTAACATGTTAATTCCTCACGATAAATTAGTAAATCATTGAGGTATAGGCGTATAGCATATATATCAAAACAATCTTTTACAAAATATTTACACTACAAAAAACGTCGTGTTAAAAAATAAAATAAATAAATAAATAAATAAAAGAACAGTAAAATAATAATAATAAATAAATAAACATTTCGCTAAAAAAAATAACAATACAGCAGTAAAATCAACCTTTGCTTTTTATTTCACCAGCAGCAGTATGTTGCATCGTAGCAGCAGTCTGATTAACACTACATTATTTTTTGAGTCTAACATAGTGACAATTACCCGTTCTGTTTAAAAGAAATATAAAATATATATATTCTTGGGGAAAGTATTTTAATACAAAATATAAAAATTACATGCAATTTACTTCTATAATCTTGTCAATCAAGGTTATAAATAAGGTTACACGCAATTTTACTACTTCCTAGATGATTATAAAAAAAATAAATAAATAAATAAATACATAAATAAAAAAAGAATAAAAGAGTATTGATGCGTAGGATCAGCAGCATCTACATTTTCACCAGCAATAGGATGAATCAATGCAGCAGTAGAATCTACCGTAGCTTTTTTTTCGCTAGCAGCAGTGTGTTGCACCTTAGCAGCAGTCTGCTCAACTGTTCATTCAGTATCACTAACAGGGAGACCAACTTTATCTGTAATACTAGTATAATATACAAAGCTTTAGGTGTATGTTAAAATCAAAAATAAGAGCACTCCGGTGTCTTAACGTGACGGCCGACTTAAACCAGTTTTTTCTTAAACTTTTTGTTACTACGCCATAAGTCTAGTAATCCAAGTTTTCCAGATATAACCCAAGTGGCCAATTAGCATCTGATGTATGGAACATATGTTCAAACCAAACCCAAAAATTGTGAAAGGTTACATTTATGCAAAATGAAAATGGTGATACAAATACCCACTATATTCCGAAAGGCAAATCGATCAGATTTGTAAAAGTCAAACTAAAAAAATTACCAACAACAACCAAACTTTTATTGATCGGTTTCATGTTTACAACCATTACAAACTTCCCTATCATCTAAACACACAATTAGCTAGACCCACAACTTTCCGTATCACCCTTTTCGTTCATTTCCTTCACTTCCTTTAGATATTTAAACACAACTTCAAGATTCTTAATCCTTGTTTCCAAATCAGAAACCTTTAACAACCCGATGTCGGCGGCCTCTTCCTTGTCCTTCTTAACACCCAAACGATCTTCGTTGCAGCGATCCTCTTTCCTGAACCCACCGTACAAAGCCTTCCCCTTATCGTTTTGTGACATAGTTAGTGTATTTCGGATTTTGGTTGAATGTGTGTTGCAGTTTATTTAGGGTGAATTGAAGTAAAAGGGAAACAATACTAGGGTACAATGTTTGGGTTAGATTTAAATAGATTATACAGTAATGGTTATGAATGTGGTTGGACTATTATACCCTTGGGAATATAACACACAACTTTTCATAGACCTCACGATTATAAAGGACGAGGCTATTACACCCTAGAGACCGACACTAAAATTACCAACTCAGGGTTGAGGCTAAATAAGTTTCGGGTAATTTTTTGCTGTCAAGTATGATTAAATCGGGCAGACAAGATAATCTATTTAAAATGTTATAGAAAATACTAAAAAGAATAAACAGACATTCGTAGTTAGATGATGCACGTGAAAACTGAAAAGGCAAATCTTGAGTAAAAAGAAAATACAAAAAAGAGTAAAAAAGCAATATATTTGAAAGTTGAAATAATGCACTTGAAAACTGAAAAGGCAAATCTTGAGAAGGCAAATATTGGGTAGGCAAATGTTGAGAATCGGAAAGAGATCTTTTACACCTACCACTTAGATCTTTTACACTTACCACTTGCACCTAATAGTGAATTTTAGAAACTCGCTTACCGAGGCATTGAAAAGACGCATAATAGACTTTTTTGCCTCCCTATCATAGGTGTTGGCAACATTAAAAGTCAGACGTAATCAATAGTAATATCTCATCTATATAAACCAGTTCCAACCAAAGCATAATGTGCGCGTTCAACGAGAGTTAGCGGTGAGAATAGCATAACCTAGTTAGAGTGGTAGAATCCTCAACAAACTTACAACACAAGCATATCTTCTTTATTTTATCTCTCTTAATCCTAAACTGTACGCATCATGAATCCTAAAGTTGTTATACTTTCAATGTCCAAAAGGCACGTGTTTATGTTTATGTTGTTAATTCATGAGTTGCTCAAGCTTAAACAAGACCAATCTGTGGTTTCAGACCGGGTGGGTCATTCTTACGATCTGGATCCGTTCTTAAATGACTGCTAATAGCTTTTGTCCGTTCTTAAATGATGGCTAATAACATACAACCACCATCCTCTACAAAATCCCTAACATCAAAATCCCCTTCATGTTGTTGTCGAGTACATCCTCACGTTGAACCTTTCTGGTGCGTGAATGTGCTTGGAATGCCTATCCACAATCTTTCCCTTCAGTCCTCCTCAGCACCATCAGTTCTTAAATACTGGTGGAATCTTGTTGGGGACTTACGCCCATGCAAGATACTAGAGCTTGAAGATCCAAGGGTGTAATATGGTTGCTCTGAGTAACAACCGTATTTGAAGGGAAAAATGGTGGATCATCAGGGGCTATTAAAGGGGAAATGAATGGGAAGAGGATACGTCATTGGTGGATCAATAGATCGTTGTCAGGCGTTGATCTTCAAGGAACATCACCTAACGTGTCATGCGAATCATTCCTGAAATAGGTTGATCACTTGATTTCCTCAATTTTTGCTTGACACGGTAAGTCGATGTTTGTTGAAGATCAGGCATTACATCGATCCGTGATGTATTCAAGCTCCAGTCTATATTTGTACTAAAGATATCAAAAATGAAGAGGTTGCAGAATTGAAGATCACATATTCAAGCTCCGGTCTATATTTGTACTTCATTAGCATCAATAAAATTATGTGTAACAAAGGGCTAATAGCCTCTAAACGTATCCTAGTTTTCATCGTTTCCTTCTATATGTATCTAACAATTTTCTTTGCTATATTGTGCACTAAAATTGATTTTTTGGCATTTTTGTGTACTTTATGACCATTTTGCCCCTCCCATTCTAAAAAAATGAAGGGTAAAATGGTCATAAACTACAACAAAATGAAAAAAAAATCAAGTTTACCACACAGAATAGCAAAGCAAATTGTTCCATACATATAAAAGGAATAAGTGACAACCATAATGCATTTTGTTCCCATTAGCCCTAAAATAAATATTGTACTTCTTAGATGTAATAAGCATTATGCAAAAAGAAGCCAAAGAAACTAATCCCCTTTAACGTTTTGTGCAATTTTTGCTTTACGTGTTGCTTCAATGTGTGTTGATGGTAATTATAAATGTGGTTGGACAATCATGCCCTTGAAAATATAAAACAAACCGTTCGTTGACATGACAATTAAAATATAAAAACATTTTTTTTATTCATTTACGAAAACAACAAATATTCTCATAATACTGCTCCTATCATTCTACTGCTGGGCTTAACCCAAAATTTTTACCAGCCATTGTGTTGAAAATGTGTACGAAAATATTTTCCTAGCCGTTGGGTAAAACCGTCGGTTACTATATCTATAGGAATCTTCTAGAAAAAAATAATGTTTTCTTACCAAATATTTTCTTATTTTATTTCCAAATATATTTTTACAAGTAACCCAGAATTCTCAAACCCTAACAGTACAAATATAAAAAACCGATTGGCGGTGAACATCATCAATTAACCCACATAAGAACCAAGTTCTGATGAGCATGAATCTGAAGGAGTAACTGCAGAAGATATAAAGAGGGTAATGGAATTTAATGTTATTTCTAAGCATCGGGAGAGAGATAATAGCTGCAATACCTCCTAAAGTAAAGCATCCTATCATCTCTTACAAGTATGGCATCAGGGATGGAAGTGAAGCCTTCTGGGAGTTCAAGAGAGCTAATGGTTTCGAAAACAAGTATACAAGGTTTTCGAAAACAAGTATATCAAGTTTAGGGGAGTCTGCTGCTCATGGTTCATCATACTGCTCTTGATTGTTAGTGGAAAAATGTCCAAGTGTTATTCTACTGCTGGGTTACTGAACTGGTTAAGGAAATGTGCCAAGTATGGTTCTACTGCTACAGATACAAGATTCTGCTGCTGGTGACTTTATTCTGCTTCTTGTCAGGTAAGCTGTTAAGTTTGTTATATAATCAGCTTGTATACGGAAGTCTCTGTAACAGACCTTGGTATATAAAAGGAGGATATGTGGTTAGACATAGTGTACGTACTGTTTTGTAACTCGATTCACTTCAAAGTTTTTGTAACCCTGTTACTAAGAGTTCGTTTGTGTCCATTAATAATTCGTATTAAGATTAAATACTTGATTCCGCATAGGATTCAATACTTTTGCTCCACAACAGTTTCTATACCTGTTGTCTTGGATTTGTATCTAAGATAATTAATAAGATCGTTAGCTCAACTGGGATCAACAAAACTGAAAAAAATAGACAGGGTAATGGCTATCACATACATTTAAAAAAAAATATAAATAAATAAAGAACCTGATACAAGGGTAATCTACTCTTATCCAACCGATCAAAATTTATTCAACATAAATCATAGTTAAGTTCATCCGTTGGTGCAACTAAAAAATTAAAATGAACAATCCATGGTATCATAATTAACACCATATGTTACAACTTCCTAAAACTTCGCTAGAAATCATCCAAATGAACCAAGTGCGGGTGACCTGAGGGCCCCGGTTGTGTCTGAGTGTGGTTGTCAGGAGCTCTGTTATTAACTGACGACCCCGGTTGTGACTGGCTGCGGTTTTTGCGAATGTTGCTTCGAGGAGTAGATGATTCACAATTCCATACGAAAGGACCGTTTGACTCACCAGTTGGGTCTGTCCGTTGGACAGTTTCACGACTGCTCGGTACTTCCTGTCATTGTTGTTCAACTGCCTCCTCGGGAGCAGGGGTGCAGGATTCTCTCTTTCTTTTACGTTTCTGATATGTAATGTCACATTAAAAAAAAATGTAAGTAACAAAAGTGTTTACATTATACAAAACAGAAACAAGTACCTTTTTTTGGCCCAATGGTACATTACATGACCGTCGTGTGTGTCCTTTCTTGTCACACCTCGAACATCTTGTGCTTTTCGGTTCTTCCCCCTGTGATCGGATACGGTCTTTCTCTTTTGGCCTTCCAGGTTGCCGCTTAACAATAAGCGGTGGTTTTACCACTGGAAGGTCATCAGGAGTACGCCACTGTTTCATGTCTTTTAGAGGATACACCTTAGCTTGGTACGTATTTTTTAGCGCTGTTTTCTTAAACCATTTCGACGCCCAGCTACTATTGTTATCCAAACATTCTGCTCTAGAAACAGCACAAACATGCCCACACAGTAAACCTGATATTTTCCATTTACGGCAACTGCATTCTTTTTTGTTAAAGTCAACAATATGAACCTCTCGTGAATCAGCAACTTCATACATTTCGAACGTCTCGATCCCGCTAACAACCCAATTAGCACTCTTTACCATTCTATCGTTTACTTTTGCTACTGCCCATTCAGTAAGTTCATCCTTTCATGCATCTAAAATTATAAAATAAAATAGTCTTACAAAAATTAAATGTTTAAAAAAACATAATACAAAAAAAAAATTTAATTACCTTTGTATTTTGCGTGATGCTCACAATACCATTTTTGTAGAAGCTTTCTGTAGTACTCCATAAGCATGGTTATTGGAACTTTCCGAACGGATGCGGTCAAAGAGTTTACTGATTCTACACTATTTGAGGTCAAATAATTGTACCTGTGTGCAGGGCAGTAAGCCCGTGACCAGTTGCCAAATCCAGCGTCTTGTAGTTTTCTGTACACATCTGGTTTTCCGCGTTGAATTTCAGATATTGAATCGTCAAAGTTCTTCTCTGTGTATGCTTTGCATGTCCTCCAATATATAGCCTTCCACTTTCTACTCTTCAATTTGCAATTCATCATTAAATGACGACAGCAGTACCCATGAAAGGCACCGAGAAAAACGGTACGGCACGCATGTGCAATTGCCGGATGCCTGTCAGAGATGATGGTCAGACCGCCAACATCACCAATGCATTCTTTAACTTTACTCATAAACAAACACCATGATTCGTTTGTCTCGCCTTGAGAAACACCAGTGGCAATAGGTATGATCTGGTTGTTACCGTCTATTCCAACAGCGACCATGTTTGTTCCACGGTATCTCCCTTTAAGATGTGCGGCGTCAATTATTATCAATGGCCGCATAAAACCCAAGAAGCTCCGAATCTATTTTATCAAACCACATGTTGGTTAGTGAATACTAGATAGACAGTAATCAAGGTAAAAATTAAAAAATATTTAAGACAAGCTTACCGCAACACCGAACCCTATGAATACCATCTTAAATCGATCTTCATCATCTGTCTCGATGTGTGTTATCGTCCCTTCATTTTACAACTTTAAGTTGTAGCAATAATAGGGTAACTGCTCAAAAGAATCCGTGGGGCTACCGTTTACCAACTGTAATGCAATGTTTTTCCCACCACAAGCTCGTTTATAAGAAACGTTAATTTTCCATTTGATATTCAAATCCTTTTGTATGTCCTTACATGTATATATCCTTCTGCTATCCTTCAGTTTGTCTACCAGCAATCGACCCAGCAATTGTTGGGTAGCATTTCGATGATTAGGGTTAATTCTAGTTCGCGAACATGTATGCACATCATTAATGCTTGACACATAGAATCTACTTGTTATAATACTTTTTCGTGCGTGAACGTACCAGTTGCAACCCTTTTCCACATAGTTGACACTCAACCTACACTTGCTAGATCTAATTACTTTAAACTCAAAACGTTCAACTAAAGCTTTTATTCCTATTGCATAAAAGCACTCAGCCTTATCATCAAACCAAATACCAGACTGAACTTTTGATACCACATCGTGTCTAAGGGTATTAATCATTTTAATTATAGGATTAGGTGCATTGGGTGGGTCAGGCATGTTATCAAATGTGCATTTCTGCCAACGGGGCTGAACATCATCAAACACCTGATCGCTTTTAAAATCATTATCATGATTTTCAACTTTCGGTATTTCATAATCACATTCTTCAGGGAACAAAGAAACATTAAGATCGATATCAAGAGGCCTAGAAGAAGAAGATGGTTTTACCTCCAAAGTTTGATCGATACGTTCGATGTATATTGTCTGATGAATCGTACCACTACGACATATTTCATTAACCAATAAGGCAACGTCATCATCGTCACAGACTTCAATTTTCTTGGATCCGGATATGTAGTGTAAGCTGATGTGCTTATCTGTGATTTCAAATTTTGCCTTGATATACGTTACCAACATGATGTAATTAACGTATACTGGAACTAAAACTCCGTGAGCTAAATTTTTATACTCAAATAAAACTTTTAATTTTGAGGGATTAGTTGAGTTCATCTTCTTTGGCGTGTGAAAATATCACAAGTTTTGCTTTATTTGTGAACCGCAAGTTCAAAGTCGCTTAATAGTTCTGGATCTGGTCGCTCAAATCAAAAATTCGATTAAAATTTTCCCTCCAAACATTCGTTTCCCTCTTAATTGCACTGTATGTTTCCCTCTAAGATTTACTCTTGCGCTCATTTCGTATGTACATATGGTTGAAAAATAATTTGCCAAAATGACATAAATCATGGTTTCATCTTCTGAATGCAACACATTGCGAATGTCCAAAACCATTACAAGTCGCACTACAAGGTAGAAACTGCTTGGTCTCCGACAAACTATGTTAGAAGCTGCAAGGCCTGTCCCATTTATGTAAGATTGTTTTCCTCGAAAGCAGTATACAACTTGTTTAAATTGTTGTGTTGAAAATGTGAATCAGAAACATAATTTGTATAGGACAATGACATGAAATGTATAGTTTATGGGTGCATAGACACGGATCTACCAAAATGAATACTACAAAGATTTGTTTTACCATGAACATGCGGAAAATTACCTGATATACCAGAACGTGGGAAAGATCTCAGTTCCAAATTAGGGTGTTGCACTTTAACAAAATGAGCTGATGATGGAAATGTATGAGACTTGACGTTTAACAAGTCAAATATGATAGTTCATGACAAAGTAGTATTTGTTATGGCTGGAATACAAGTTAGCGTCTCGTTTTAATGCGCATCACATGAACTCACAGTTGTAGTGCTCTACATAGTTTTTTTTTTTTTGAACGGCATGGTGTTCTACATAGTTGAACAGTCGATCAATATACAGAAACATACAATTAATATATAAAAAGATACAAAAACCTACAATAGTTAAACGTACATGAGTTTAGACTAGACTACCATCTCAGACCAACTAACAAGATTGATCCCCTCCACTATACTAACAACCTTTTGTAAACCTCCACACGAGATTGATCCAAATCGTGACTCGGCTTTCGCTGCACTAAAACAAACTTCGTTCCTCCACATCCAAAGATCCATACAAAACTCACAGGTCGCAACGTTTCCTAACATTCCTAAAAGACACTCTACATCCCCAAAACTCCATCCAACCATCACCCACTGTCCCGTTAACATCACAAAAAAAAGGTACAAAAATAGATATTTACAACGTACATATAAACCATGATCTATTCAACATCTGAATTAACAAGCACCTTATACTTCCAAAAGTACCTTACCATGTGTTCTCGATAGGCTAACACTACCTGGAGAGGATCATCAACACTCATACTCAAGTTGTTAGCTAACCGATGCAAAAAAATACACACCCAAACTCCACAGTCACCATATACGTCACCTTGTCTAGGGATATTATCTGCCACTCGAAAAGTCACCTTATAATTTGATCTGGATATGGATTTGGCATCGAAAACTTTACACGACTTAAGATACTTCGGGAGCATTTTCTCGAAAGTGGCCCTCATCTTGAGATTGTCCTTTCTGGTCTCTGGATCTGGCGTACCAAGTGAGTTGTAAATCGTTACGAATCCGGTGCTAATTTCTAGCTGTGCCAGAAACCAATGGTCAGATGGAACGTTGACCGGAAAGTAGACCTGCATTTGAAGAAAATAAATACTACGATTAGAATTTAAAAAAAAAAATGAATAAAGGTTTGTGAGAACAAATGCAGTTTATACACCCACCTTGTCAACACTGGTCCACGGCATAGGATACAGTTTTCCATTTGCATAACTGGTATGTGCTTAAACACAAACCATTTCTCGACCAAAACCGGACCAAAATGACCAAAAAAACCTGACCATAATGCCAAAAGATATTGTTATTTTGTGTTTTTGTATATGCAGGGACGGATATCGTGAAAAATGATAAAAAGACACAGAAAAACCAGGAAAACGAGCACGAGTCTGGAAAGGATTTAAAAGCCGGAGCCGGGAAAGGAAATATGGTCAAATAGTCAACCAAGGTTCTCCAAGTATCAAAGTTTGACAGATTCAGCCCTTGAAGTTAGTTTTGAAGAATTGGCAAGATCAGTCCCTCAATTTTTAGCAATTACATAAATGGTCCCTAGAATCAAAAATCCTTAAACCCTTAAAACATTTATATCCGGACTTTGATACAAACCCAACCACCTTTCAAATGAAACCAACCCATCTCACCCTTGTTATTAATCCAGCCCACCTAAACCTTAACTTTACCCAGCCCAATCCCAAAAATCTTAACCCGACCCAGAATACAAATCCGGTCAACCTTTTTAGATATACAACCACAGTCAAAATAATATAAACAAACTCACACACTAACACACCCCGCACCCTTTCTATCAAATTACCCAGAAATTACTATTCACCCGACGAACCCTAATTACCCATCCAAGCAATTACAGCGAGTAAGGGCAATCCAGTCCTTGCTCGCATATCTAGAAGGGTCTGACAACTTCCAGGGACACGTGGGTGCTGCTGATTGGTGGAGCCACCTCATCAAATGATCATACGGCTGGAATTGATGCGTAGGGAGCAAGCCTCGTGATCAATGGATGAGATTGATGCTGAGAGTCCCCAGAAGCTTCTGAAGATGGCTATAAATAGCCTCCTCACTCACGGATTCGGATGTTAGCAAAAATTAGATTAGAATTAGGGTTAAGTAGGAGTAGAATAAATTAGAGTAGTTTTAGCTTTTTATTGCTTATTGTTGCAGCTTTGTTACTTTTCTCAATCAGTATTCAGTTCTGTAATCATATTCCTAGTTTTCCTTTGAAGGTCAATGTAAGTCAACATTTTGTTCTTCAATTTATTTGTCTAATCTCAATGCTCATTTTCAGTTTTATGCTTATTCAGTCTTTTTATAGTTTTATATTCATCTGTCCTTCTTAGTGTTTAGCTTAAATTTGATTTTCCATGCCACTATAGTTCATAGCAGATTTATTAAGGATGTTTGGTTCAGCAGTGTATGCTGAGCTCTCATTGTTTGAATGAATTTTTCCTAGTGTAGAGAAGTTGCAATTAAGAGATTAGAGTTTATTTTAGCAGAAAGTCAAAGCTAGTTCTTATTTTCTAGTCTGCTGCTACTGTTAGATTCTAAGTCTCAAAATCATCAAGTTTGCTTTATATTTGGTTACTTAAGTTTGATTCAGTCTCAATATAGCTTATTATATCATCATTAGTTAGCTAGGATCACTAAAAATTGGGTTTAGTCAAAATAGAGAAAAAAGCAAAAAGTCAAAAAGAGTTTAAATTTTTTTTTCTGGCATCTGATCTAGGGGATTTTTAGAGTTCAATTGGTATGCAACAATTAGGGATTTTAGTTTTTAAGTATAGCCTGTAGTACTAGGGAACATTTGCCCCCATAAGTTCCCACTTATTAGCTTATTTGAAGAGCTTATCAGTTCTGCAAATTAGAGGTTTAGGTACTGTTTAACCTATTAAGTCCAGTCAACTGTTCTACTGCTTATCAATTCTTTCATAGTGCTTATTTGATCAAGTTGAGTTTATTTGAGCCTTTTAAAGTAGCATTAATCTGTTTTGAGCTTCTTGAATTTTCTGAGTGCTTATTGGCTTATTTAGTGCTTATTTTTGGACTGCTTTTTGGTCCAGACTGCTTAATAATGTTAGTTTTAATCTGATTTTATTTTTCTTAGCTTTTATATAATATTTTTGAATTTCTAGATATATTTCAGAATTTATTTTGATCAGTTACTTTTTTTTATTTTTAAGTAGTTTTTAGAATTTTAAATCATTTTTAATTTCAAAATAAATCATAAAAAGACAAAAAATGGTTCTGAATTTATTTAAATTTCATTTTCAGTTTAGTAAGATTTTTCAAAAAAAAATATTTGTAGTTTAAAAAAAAGTTTTAATACATAATTAGTCTTAATTTTCTTTTATTAAAATTACTTATTTAGATTTTAATTCATAGTAAATAATTAAAAAATCAAAAAAAATAAATTTCTTTTTCCAAAAATTTCTTTTATCATCTAGAATGTAGGAAAATTTTTTTCATGCCCGTAGGATTAGTAGTGCTTCAAATTCACTTTTTATTTTGCAATCGTACGTAGTTTTTAATTTAGTCGCGCGTTCTTAGGATTTCCTTTACGTTTGCCTTAGTGTAGAATTTTCCCTTGCATTATTTACTGTTTTTAGTTATATTTCATTATCTTTAGTTTAAAAATCTTATCACTCACTTTTATCTCCCATTCACTTCACGAATCACGATCTCGAATCTCAATTCCATTCAATCTTCGTCGGGACAAACGACTCGGGTTTTGCATATTTCCTTTGCAATTCTCCTTTTTGGGATATAAATTGTCTATATCAAATTTTTGGCGCTGCTGCGGGGGAAGGTTGAAGTGAGTTCGTGATTCCGTTTTTCGATTCGTGTTTTGAAGACCCTTCCCCCGTGAAGTTATTGCTTTCATTTGTAAATATTTTCTTCTTATAAAACCCCAAAAAAAAAATTTCTTCAAAATTTATTTTCCTTTTTCCTTTGTGATTTTCCATGTTTCTAAAATTTAAAAACCCAAAAATATTCTTCTTAATCCTCCTATCCGTTTGATTCTTTATCTCTTACCCTCTATCCGTTTAATTCTTCTTCTCTATGTCTTCATCCTACCATTACGGTTGTCAATGGTGTGGAGGTCCTCATAATGGTGGGAATTGTCCCGGTTGTAGCATGGTGGAATCGGGAAACGGGTTTGTCTACGACCAAAACCCTTATTCTTACCATGAAACAACCAACTATTTCAACCAGCCCCCACAATCCCAGATGGAGACATACTCTTGTGAGTCTTGCGGAAATAGTCCTCACCCGGGTTATGATTGTCAAACAGGGAACATGTTTGTCTATGAACAAGTTCCGTGTAATCAAAACTTCGGGAATGATTATTATCCATATGACTCACCGAATCAATCACAGCAACAATATTGTTGTTAGTACTGTGGAGGCCCTCACTTTGGCTCTGATTGTCAAACAAGTAACCAGTTTGTCTATGAACATGGTCCTTGTGACAATTACGACTATTCTTATAATAACCCACTTCCACAGTACCCAATGTTTGAAAAAGATAAACAAGAACTTCGTCAAGAAATTCTTCATTTTCTAAAAACAATTGAAGAAATGAAGAATGAGCTTAAACAACCCCCACAAGAAGAACCTCATCAGATAACTTATGGTGAATTTTTAGCTGAAAGACAAATAGCTAAAATAAGTTCTTATTATCGTCAAACTTTCGTTTGCGATAACGATGATGATGATGAGGATTCTGTGTGGGGAGTTTGTGAAAATTCAACAAAAATCACTCCCGTCTTTCCTACCAAAGAACCCGAGGACTCTCTAAAAATGGGGGACGAGCATCTTAGCACTCTTCTTGAAAAGGAATCAGACAAAATCATAAAGTCCAGTGTTGAGAACCTCGTCCCAATCCCAAGTGAGTCCGAGGAAATATTGGACGATGAATGTGATTTTCAATCTTATGGAGATTCCCTTGACGTTTCCGAGACTACTTCTGGAATTTTCTCTAACCCACTCTTTGAATATAATGACGATTAAACTTTCAGTGTTGTTAATCCTCTTTTTGATAAGGGGTTAGAGGACGTTAAGGGCGAGGAGTCTAATCTTTCTAATCTTGATGAGCCCATACCGGAACTCACAGATTCTCCTCGTATTCTTGAATCTCCTCATGAGGAGTTCTCTGATGAACTCACTCATATCATACCTCCTCCGGAGTATGATTTCTATAATTTTGAGGAAGATCCTGACCCGGGGGGAGATGTACTCTATCCTAAGAGTTTGCTTATCGATGATATCACCCCGACCCTCCCTCCCGAGGTTTTTGTTAAAGAATCAATGAGCTTTAATGATGAAGAATGGATCTTCATTGTGATAAAGATCCTTCTCCCTTTCTTCACTTATCCAATGACTTCTCTTCTCCTTCACTCCTTCGGGAGTGAAGACACAATCTTTGACCTTGGCATTTCTCATTCTTTTAGGCCGTGGGTATTGCTCCCCCAAGGAAAATTAAATTCGGGGCGAGTCTAAGCTTTCCGACTTGATACTAAACAAGCGCTTCGTGGGAGGCACCCCATGCTTATCCATCTATCTTCTTATCTCTTTTCTAATAAGTGACGTGAGGAGGGCTCCCTCTTCCATTTCTTGTGTTTCGTGGTTTTTCTTGTGTTATGTCCAGGATTGCCCGATGATGAAGACTCTCGTGCTCGTGTTTGCTTCTCTCCACTCGAGTTTCATCATTCGTTGCTTATCCGATATCCTAAATCTTATCGTTTTACATCTATCTTTTGGCATAATCAATAAACGACCTTAGATTTTTGTAGGAGAACCCTTACCTTTAAGACATTGGGGACAATGTCTCGTTTTAGTCTGGGGGGGGGTGATCTTTCGATTTGATTTTTGCCTTGCATTTTTACTGTTTACTCATGCAACCCCGTTTTTCCTCCAAAATTGAAAAAATCCAAAAAAATGAGAAAATTTTAAAAAAATTTTGCAAAAATATAATAAGTTTTGACATTTTTGTTGACTTTCCGCTGGTGAGAGTAGGAATAAAATTCTGACTTGATCGGGCGTGTTGAGCCCTAGCTTGTCCCCTTAACCATTTATAATCTACAAGCTCGTGCTAGTCTTTTACACAAGGAGCTATAAAACGCGAATTCTTTTTAAGAGTTTGCAAGTTCCCGTATCGACTTTATATATGCATGGCTTGATTATAAGGCTAAGCATTCGCGGATCTTATTATTTAAGATTTTAAATTTGCGAAGAACGAGAAATGATAGAGTTGTTTATAAGTTAGATTGCTAAACGTGGAGTAGTTGGATCTCTTTAGAGCTCATCAAAGTTACTTGTGGCTTTTTGTTCCCATAAGCTTGTTTCACCCAAAAATAGTAATCTAGGAATAATTAAAGGTATTTTGGTTTTGGCGATAATTAGTTTTTATTTCTTCCTTAGAGAATTCTTGCTTATGAAAGTTGGGTACACATCAAGGTACTGTCAGTGTTACGGTGTAATAGACTATTCCATCTTGCCGGCTCGCAACCGATGTTGTGATTGTTATAAAGGGCCAAGGATTAAATACGTTAATGTGCTTGAATATGTAGATAAAGTGTTATAATGCCAAACTTCGACTCCGGGGGTATCCTAATAAAAGCTTCTGTCTCTGGACTCGTAGATGAGTTGTTTCGGTCGTATATAAAAGGGATATCCTCAAAATCGTGTTAAATCAGAGACCTTGATGTGGACCTCATTTTTGTATGCAACGGTTTTCGAGGGAAGGTTTGGAAACTACTTAGCGTCTAAACTAGGTATCTTTATCGGACTAAAATCTATCGAAACGAGAATTTGAAGAAATTCATTTCTCACTAAAAATAAAATAAATAGAGGAAAATAGGAATTTAGGAACAAAGAGTCCACAATTAGCTTTCTGGGTAGTGTTGGCAATCTAACTTGTAAATAACAATGATTTCGTTTTTAAGCTTAGTTTGGGGGCTTGTGAAAAATCGGGGACGACGAATTTTATCCGTATGGTCACTTCTTTATGAGTCGTGTTTCCTACTCGAAGACCCTAAAAGTTATTGATAGATAATGATTGTCAACAAAACCGTCACTTATGAAAAATCCAAAAATAGAATAATACGGAAAATCGGGGAGTTTTCGTAACTTAAGATTTCTTAATCTCTTTTGAAAATTTTGCTACTTTCAAAGTTAGTAAAAAGAGATTAGAAAATTTTTGGTTCCGAAAACGTGTTTCTATAGCATTGTGTGAGGACACTGCAATGATTTAGTCTAGGGGAATTTTGGTATGTGCTTAAACACACACCATTTCTCGACCAAAACCGGACCAAAATGACCAAAAAAACCCGACCATAATGCCAAAAGATATTGTGTTTTTGTGTTTTTGTATATGCAGGGACGGATATCGTGAAAAACGATAAAAAGACACCGAAAAACCGGGAAAACGAGCACGAGTCTGGAAAGGATTTAAAAGCCGGAGCCGGGAAAGGAAATATGGTCAAATAGTCAACCAAGGTTCTCCAAGTATCAAAGTTTGACAGATTCAGCCCTTGAAGTTAGTTTTGAAGAATTGGCAAGATCAATCCCTCAATTTTTAGCAATTACATAAATGGTCCCTAGAATCAAAAATCCTTAAACCCTTAAAACATTTATATCCGGACTTTGATACAAACCCAACCCCACCTTTCAAATGAAACCAACCCATCTCACCCTTGTTATTAATCCAGCCCACCTAAACCTTAACTTTACCCAGCCCAATCCCAAAAATCTTAACCCGACCCAGAATACAAATCCGGTCAACCTTTTTAGATATACAGCCACAGTCAAAATAATATAAAAAAACTCACACACTAACACACCCCGCACCCTTTCTATCAAATTACCTAAAAATTACTATTCACCCGACGAACCCTAATTACCCATCCAAGCAATTACAGCGAGTAAGGGCAATCCAGTCCTTGCACGCATATCTAGAAGGGTCTAACAACTGCCAGGGACACGTGGGTGCTGCTGATTGGTGGAGCCACCTCATTAAATGATCATACGGCTGGAATTGATGCGTAGGGAGCAAGCCTCGTGATCAATGGATGAGATTGATGCTGAGAGTCCCCAGAAGCTTCTGAAGATGGCTATAAATAGCCTCCTCACTCACGGATTCGGATGTTAGCAAAAATTAGATTGGAATTACGGTTAAGTAGGAGTAGAATAAATTAGAGTAGTTTTAGCTTTTTATTGCTTATTGTTGCAGCTTTGTTACTTTTCTCAATCAGTATTCAGTTCTGTAATCATATTCCTAGTTTTCCTTTGAAGGTCAATGTAAGTCAACATTTTGTTCTTCAGTTTATTTGTCTAATCTCAATGCTCATTTTCAGTTTTATGCTTATTCAGTCTTTTTATAGTTTTATATTCATCTGTCCTTCTTAGTGTTTAGCTTAAATTTCATTTTCCATGCCACTATAGTTCATAGCAGATTTATTAAGGATGTTTGGTTCAGCAGTGTATGCTGAGCTCTCATTGTTTGAATGAATTTTGCCTAGTGTAGAGAAGTTGCAGTTAAGAGATTAGAGTTTATTTTTGCACAAAACTTATAGTTATTAGGCAGAAAGTCAAAGCTAGTTCTTATTTTCTAGTCTGCTACTACTGTTAGGATTCTAGGTCTCAAAATCATCAAGTTTGTTGTATATTTGGTTACTTAAGTTTGATTCAGTCTCAATATAGCTTATTATATCATCATTAGTTAGCTAGGATCACTAAAAATTGGGTTTAGTCAAAATTGAGAAAAAAGCAAAAAGTAAAAAAGAGTTTAAAAATTGTTTTCTGGCATCTGATCTAGGGGATTTTCAGAGTTTAATTGGTATGCAACAATTAGGGATTTTAGTTTTTAAGTATAGCCTATAGTACTAGGGAACATTTGCCCCCATAAGTTCCCACTTATTAGCTTATTTGAAGAGCTTATCAGTTCTGCAAATTAGAGGTTTAGGTACTGTTTTGCCTATTGATGCGTGGTTTTGCGACCTTACAACAGGTTTTACCTCTCGAGGGATCTCAAGAGGCTTGCAATCCCCACTAGGCAGTGTACCTGACCGATGTAGTATAGTGTAGTGGCAAGTACCGGGGGATTGATCGTTCTCTATGGGAATAGTGTCGTTAGGATTGAAAAACTACTCTAATAGGTCTAAGGGTGAGGAAAGATTCTTTTTTGTATTTTTATATTTTATGGAAAGCAAGTAAAATCTCGGGTTTGATGGAGTGGGCGGAATTAGTTGCTAGTCAACTAACCCAAATAACTACAATTGCAAATAAAATATGAAAATAAAAGGTTGTGGAACTTATATGGAGGGAAATGTGTTTACTTAGATTTCCTTACTCCCTAACTATCTTTTACCGGTTGATTAGTGTGTATTAATTGCGTGGATGACGGGTGTATTCCTTAATACCAATCGTGGGGTGGCGTACGTACTTCCCCAACTCTATAAGCTCCTACTTCACTCCTATGTCGAGCCGGCTAAGAAGCTCCTAACATGGGATCACTAGAATTCGCTCATGCATTAAATACAACCATAAAAACCTTAGTACGCATTGGTTCATGTTTCTTAAAACGTTCAAGCAAGTTACCGTATAGGAGGTTAGCCAGTTTTCTTAAGCCTAACATCGATAAACAATCATCCAATACAATTAATAACACACCAACAACCAATAATCAATAGTTAGGTTTCATTAGATCTAAGCAAACACAAGATATATCTAGCCTAGCATGTTAATTAAAAGACAAGAACAAGATATAATCAAACAACACATAGACATATTGAATGATTGATTGATTACTTATCTTCAATTAAACATGGGAGATCCAAGGGTATAAAACCCTTAAAAATGGCAGAAAAATCGTCTAGGGTTTCTCCTCACAAAGTTGCACACTAATGACTAAAAATTGCAAAACTATATATAGAATTTAGGGGCTGACGGCGTCACGTTGTAGGAGGTGACGCCGTCACCTCGCCGCGGCTAGGGTTCCCGGATGGTCTTCCTGACGCCGTCCCTCTTTAATCCTCCAAAATCCACTCTGGCGCGTCAAGGGTTGACGCCGTCACAATTGTGCTTGATGTCGTCTCTCTTTAACTTAAACCGTGACGGCCTTGATCACCTTAAAGGGTGACGCCGTCAGACTTCCATTGTAAAACTTTCTGGCGCGTCACGTGTATTTGTCATATCCACCTCTTTTGCCAAGCCGTGACGCCGTCAGGAGTAATCCTTGACGCCGTCACGTGTACTTTTCCAGCAGCTTTGGAGACTTTGTCGTTTTCTTCACTTTTATGCTCCAAAAACGTCCAAAATGCTTCCTTTTCCAGATTTCTTCTCCAAAGTACCTGAAATGACAAAAGGAACAATTTAGGGCAATATTTGATCAAATAAATACGATTTAGGGCTTAAATGACACCCTAAAAGCGGTACACTTTTCGCTTCATCAAATACCCTTACACTTGAGATTTGCTTGTCCTCAAGCAAATGTGCTTTTATTCTAATCAAAATACAAGTTAGGGGTCATTTAACGCTAATATAAAAGTAATGACAACAAATAGTCATTCCACTTTAATCATAATAAGCACGGAGATTACAAACTAGCACCTCACAAGTAGTGTTTAGATACTCACATCTCTCATGTGTCATAAAAGTATATCTCATAAATGAAAATGGATAATATCTCTCACTACCTGTCATAGCAAATAGATTACTATAGGCTTGGGAAAGGGTCAAAAACCTCCTCCACTAGGCATAAGCACCTAAGATAAACTATCAAAGAGGGCTTTTAAACGGGTTATAACGTTAGGTGTAGGGATATGATAAACACGGTTTTGTTGGATAAGGGATATTTTACTGGTGGCGAGTTAAAGATCTTGATTAATTACATGTACAATATGGCATTGCTAAGCCAAGACTAGACTCGACTTAAGCTAAAAACAAAATAACAAAAACATAAAATGAAACGGGATGGTAGTCCGTATGTTTTTTTCTACTTTTCTTTTTCTCATTTTTTTGTATTTTTCTTGATTTTTTTGATTTTTTTTTCTTGCATACACTCTTGCCCTACCATCCAAAATAATACATCGTAGGGGCGTCGCATTCCCCTTACACTTGAACTTTTACATAACTTTACAAATAACTATTCTAATGACTCGAATTAAGATAATCGACACACTTGGAGTACTTTTAAAATATTTAGCACATATGGGGGTAATAATGTTGTTCTTCCCCATTACTCCATTACACTAGTACTTTACCCATGAGTCCCAATCGTCCCAAAACAATATGTACAAGGATATGACTCAACTTAGCAACCATGTAATCAATTAGATAATTAACTTGGGGTTTAAACAAATGTTGTCACAATAATGCACTAAAAATGAGTGCATACAAGGTAGGCTAAGGCGATTTGGGTGTACATTTAAGTGGGGTGTAACAAATTCTTCCTTTAAGTAAAATGCTTAAAGTTAGAAACGAAAAGATAGGCTCTGAGGGGTGTACTAGGGGTATCGTGTACTAAAAATGAGTACAACGCAAAGGGTGTGGGAGAATTACTTGACCAATGTAGCCAATGTAATTATAACAAAAACACAGGTGTAAAACAATGGGTTAATCCTAATGCCTCTTATCATGTAGTAAATCTAACTACACGAATGTAGTCTCACTTGTGGCCTCGGAATGGTCCTAACGCAAGTTCTAGAATCTAAGTGCTACCGGTACACACATCATAGCATAAATGCTTTTCCTACCAATTCTAGGGGTGAACCTCACATATTTGGGGGTGGAAAATTTTTTAGTGGTACGGTTTTTGTGCTAGTCATATAACTCCTATCCATGAGACGCTCATTAAGATCAAAGTTTCACTCCTATATGTTGTATAAAATTTTAAATTTGGCACTAAAATTGCCTTAACAGGTGTTTCTCTCAGTTTTATTACACTTCTACCATTAAACAAACAAAAATCAAGCGTAATAGCATTCTCTAAGGTATCGTATTTTACCCCCCCTTACACTCAAGATGAACATTGTCCCCAATGTTCAAATAACAAGATGTAAAAGTAAATAAGGTATAAGAATGAAATCAAATACTCCCCTGATTCGCTCGGTTGATAAAGAGGTAACATGGTTAGATCTTCTTCCAAGGTAATGTTAAAGCTCCAAGACTAAAGCATCGCCAAAAGCTAGATTCCACATACATCTCCTTGTCCAAAATAACCTGTTAAACCTGAGAAAACAAACACGAAAACCTGCATAACATCGGCGGGATAAATCTATATAAGGATATAATGCTTGTGGAATGATTATTTTGCAGATTCCTGGAGTTTATAAGTTAGAGATTTAATAAAAACTTTTTATGATTCCGGTAGAAAAACAAAACTTTCAAAAATTTCAGAAAATTAAAACCTGACGCCGTCAGGTTGTAATGCCTGACGCCGTCAGAAATGATCTGACAGAATTCTCATGTTAAGTTTCCGGAAAATTTCTGGAAAAACCTATACCTTACTTCCTGGAATTCCTGCAAAACATCATTATGACTCGATACAAGCATTTGACTCAAACAATTACTAATATGTATGTTAATTTAATATTGTTATTGTTGAACCTTAGACCTTGACAGATCTTTGAGCACTCTTGGATCGATAGTAATGTTTATGTAATCACAAACACACTAATAGAAAGTCTCTAATCCTTGTATAAAGCGGAATTTAAATACAAGTAACAACACAAATAACTAAGAACGATTGATGCTCTATGGATCTTTTATTAATACTAAGAACTTTTTTTTTCTAAACTCGTACATATTACATAATAACGTGTTCCTTTTATAGATAAGGAACCCTAACTAGGTTTCACTAGAACCCTAAACCGTTTCACAAGAAACGTATATTCTAAAAACTAAACAAGATATGCATTATCACTTTCTAAATAAACTCATGCATATCCTAACTAATAACAAAATACGTGGAAACTATCCATCAGCAGAAACACACTCCGCAGAATCTCTACTTCCGCAGAAACATTCTTCAGCAGAATCCAACCCTTCAGCAGATTCCATCAGCAGTAACCATCAGTAGAATTCTTCCTTAGCAGAATTCCCAACAATCCTCCCCTAATCTTGAATTTGACATGGTTAAGTTCAAGATTCTTGATATATCTCTAACACTTCAGAATAAGAGGATTGTATTCGAACATCATCAGCAAAGAATCAAAGAAACCACATCTCTATGAATGGCAAAACTGTAAACTCCAGGTCTTTGCAGCAACAAATGACATAATCTACATCAAAACAATTTAGTTTCAGACTATTCTCATCACATCCAGGTGTGTAAACTCCTGTGAGAGGTGAATCATTGAAAATAATGGATTTGATGTCTCTTTACCAATAGCCATCACTACTGGAGTAGCCAAATGTTTAAGTTCAAAAACTATGATACACTGATAACCATCTGATTTTGAGTAAACCAGCAACTATAAACGGATTTGAGATGTCTTTACCTGGAGCTGTTTGCTCAGGACTAGCCAATTCTTTGGTTTCAACTGAACCTTGGTGAATTGAATACCAAATATGGATATCAAATGTCTTTACCACAAACCATACTTTTGTGGACTAGCCAATTCTTTGGATCCCATAAAGGGTTACATCCATGGTGAATTGAGAACCATGTCAACTCTTAGGAATGAACCATCGGTGAGTTGGAGTACCCTATAGCTTTGAGCAAGCTATTACAGCTATCAACAGATTTGATGTGTCTTTACCAAAGCTGTACCCTTTGGACTAGCCAACTCTTTGATGGACACAAGTCACATCTGGTGAGTTGATAACCATCAACAGAGTTATATACAACAAACCTGCAGAAAAGTTAGTACAAATATACAAGATTTTTTTTTTTTTTTTTTTTTTTTTTTTTTTTTTTTTTTTAACTAAGAAATAAGAATGAAATAAGAAAGAAATGAAATAAAGAAAGATAAGATATACAAATAATACACAATACCAGAATCAAGTAGAAGCTTGGTGTTGCATAAGCTTGGACTTGATTAATCCAACCAATTATGCAGCATGAGTCTCATCATTAGCCACTGGATCAGGAGGAACTTCCAATTTGCTTCTAAGCATATGTTTCAGCAGATGAATAGACCAAGGATAATGCTGATCCGAAAACATACACACCCAAATGCCAGACTTTGTTTCAACAACATGCACATTAGGCATAGGGTAAAACCTCCAAGTATCAACCTCCCATGTGTGTGAATTCTCCCAAAGTGAGTAGCCTTTTCCATTAGGTGAGTGAGAATCAAACAGAACTTGCAGATCTCCCAATAAGTACAAACCATCCCCCTGTGGTGTATGAGAAGCATAGTACTCTGTAACCATTCCATAGAGAGTATGCAAATCTTGCCTATCCACCAAGTGAAGTATTTCTTGCAAGAAAGTAAACTCCATATAGGATTGATCTTGCCTATAAATGGTGTTTATCTGCCCATCTGTCAATGTCCATTTGACCAACACATTGTAAGAACCTTCAGGAAATGTCTCGGAAGAACCCACTTTAATAAAGGTTGAATCAGCAGCATTGAGATCTATATGCTTAGAAGAACTCTCCTGTTTAGACTTAAGTGCTCTAGAAATCTGCTCTCTAGCTAACCTCACAGATCTTCTAATAGCAATTTGTCTGCTATGTGCCATCCTTTTCTTTCTTCTCCCAGGTATATATATTCCCAAAGAACTAACATTTTCAGATGCACCAGAAGCATCTTCAGAAGGAATGTAAGAAGAGGGAATAGAACTACCTTCTGCAAGCAACTTCTTAGTATCCTCTCTGACCTTTCTAGCCTCAGCAGCTTCTAATTCAGCTTTCCTCACCAACTCTGCATTGTAGTTGGAAATAAGTGATTCCTCTTGTTCAGCAGATGCAGAAGAAGGAATGGTAGCAGCCTTGGCAGAGGTGTCAGCAGATTGGTTCCCTTCAGTAGTTGTCTCAGCAGAAACAGCTTGAGGGAGCAGTTGGTCTTTATCTCCAGAAGATGAAGTACCAAGCTCAGCTGTTTTGATCCTTTTAGCTTCAGAAGCATCTATACTTGCACTAGGCCTCTTCAATGGAGTTTGAGGAGAGTGAATAGCCTTCATAATTTGATTATATGTTTGATGCAAATCAGATTCAGATAAGGCCCATACTTGCTTTTTGGATAAAGCAGAGTTATACACAGAAGTATATTGATGATAAACCACATTCCTCATATAATTCTTGGTTTGTGCCTCAGTCTGAGTTTTAGCTCTCTTAGCTTTAGCCTTTTGTGTAGCAATGGCCTTTCTCCTTTCTGCTGCAGCTTTCTTCCTCTGTTGACCAAGAGCTACCATTTGTGCAGCAAAGTTGTTGCTATCAAAATTAGCTCCTAAGATGCTTTGGGCCAAAGTAGGATTGGAAGCAGCTTGTTGAGTATAAGAATCCCATTAGGCATCAGTAAAATGAACTGATTGCTCATCTAGCTCTCTTTGCCTTTCTGGAGGCAAATCTGAAGTTAATTGAGCTGTCATCTGTTGTGCTAAAGCTTGACTCTTCATCAGATCCTCATATTCTTTAACCAATCTAGCTTGCTCCTTCCTTTCTGCTTCACTCACAAGATCTATACCAAGATCTGTATCAACCATCACTGTTTGCTCATTGCCAGAGATGTTAACACTAGATACTCTGTCAATATTTTCAGAAGAAACTCCAATAGAAGCATCAGCAGAAACATGTTGAGAGGCAAATTCAACATGTGGAGTAGAAACCTCAGCAGCAGTATCCAAGACAAAAGATCTTCCAACAACAAACATTGCATCAGAAGCTGCAGAAGGTGTGACATCAGCAGAAGCCATATTAACTTGTTCTTGAGCCATAGATGCATTTGCCTGAACATGATCACCATCAACTTGTTCTTGAGCAACATTCAACCTTGGCATACTAGAATCCTTGCTCAAATATTGTCTTCTCCTCTTTCTGTAGAACTTGATCTGATCCTTTTGTTGTGAGGATTCAGCAGCTTTAGGTGAAGAAGTAGAAGTCTGCTGAGCAGCTTCAGCCAATAAATCAAGATGATCCAAATGACTATCCTCCTTCTCTTCATCAGAGGCAAACATAAACTTCCTGTTCTTTTTCTGACCAAGTTGATCTTCTAATTCCAGAACCCTTCTTTTCAACACCACAATCTCATCACCAAGTGAGGATTTAGTATCTGCAAGCTCCTTCTTCAACTTCTCAATTTCTTGATCATTCCTGTTGAGTAAATTATACAGAGAAGTGAGAGTAATAGGGTCCTCAGCTCCACCAGCAGATGTCTCAGTGGTAAAGGGAGCTTCATTGGGCCTTTCAGAAGAAATATGTATATTCTCAAAAGTAGGAGTGCTTTCATCTATTGGGTCTCTAAAAGGGCTAGGTGTGGACAGTCTTGTAGTCTCATCTTCAAGAGGTGTAGGCACATGAGTATCATGAGACTGAATGGTCTCCTCAACCTCAAGAACAAGCTCTTTAGGAGCTTCATGAGTTTTTGTAGGAATAGGACTGGGTGAAACATGTACAGGTGAAGGTGTAGGTTGGTCAGTAGAAACAATGGGTGCTTCAGCAGTTGTAGATGGACCCTCATCCTTTTCCACTGATGGATTACCATCAGCAATAACACTTGGTAATGATGGCGTACCATCATCAGCAGCATTGGGAGATGGTGGAGCATCAGCAGCATTACCCTCATCAGCATCATCATTGCCATGTGGCAACATAGCTGGTAACAGAGGGTGATGTTCTCCAACATAGTGAGTTTTCATGGAAGCAAACAACTTAGCACTCAGGGCTCCTATGGGATAATGGCCTCTATCTTGGGTATTGGTGTCTAATATTATTTGAAGAAACCTAGGGTACATGAGAAACTTATGCTTTTTCTTTTGTATATTTTCTACCATATTATCAAAAATAAACTTAGAAAAATTATAAGTTAAACCCTATGAAAGACATACTATACCACAACCCAATGGGTAGAGAACTGATCCCATCCTCCTGACTTGTTGCTGATGCACTGAAGTAATGTGTGCACCAAAAACCTCCACTTGGGGCAAAACTTGTTCTTGAGCCACATAATAGTATCCAAACTTTGATAACCAGCAGCTCTCAGCCCAGCAAGTATCTCTTCAGTGTTGGTGTGATAGACACCATCTTCATCATCCAGTTGCAATCTTTCCCTAATCAAAGCTTCAGTAACCACATACTCTGCTCCATCAATTTTTGCTACAATCTCTGTATCAGAACGTTTCTCAGCAGATGCCCAAAATTGCTTCATCAAAGATTCGTGTACTACATCTGGGTAATGAGTCAATGCAAAGTGAATCTTGGAACGCTTCAAAAAATCCACCATTGGTTCATACATTTCGTGTCCCTTTGCTTTTCCCAGAAAAGCAACTTTGTTATGATCCTTCTTAAATTGTAGGGCCTCCATTGACGAACTTATGAGAGATAGGATACGAATTAAGTGAATGGAAAATGGGTTTAGATTGCTTGAAGAGGGAATAAGTTGTTTTGGGCGAAGATTATATGAGTAGGTTATAAATAGAAGTTACCCAATTATGGTCAAAATTTATCGGAACTAATTGTTGACCGTATCTGACGTGTAAAGTAACTTCAGATTTCAAAATTTATACTTCAGCAGAAATGATGGTCAATCTGCTGAAGTAAGAAGTCAATCAGCAGAATCAACTCAAGAGTAATAATATCTCAGTAAAGATCTTGAGTTTTACTTCGCTACCCAACACGCATTAATTACCATCAACACTTGACTTCGCCTATAAAATAACCCCAAATCACAATCCGCACAAATCACTTAACCCTAATTTACCATCAAACCTTCATTCAATCCAAGATCAAACATCAACACCATGACCGACCAACCAGAAGTAGTTGATCTCACTTCTGAGTCATCAGCAGACTCAGGAGATAACATTCCTCAATCATCCACGCAACCTTCCCATAGAAGATATGGTCTCACTAAAGAACAAGCCCGCAAGAGAAAGCATGATGTGGGCTCATCAAGCAGACCCAACAATCCACCCAAACCTCCATCATCATCATCATCTGAGGATAGTCGTCCTTTATTTCGATATCCCTACCAAGATGAGCCTCGTACTTTAAAGTCCCCTTTTCTCCCTTCTTCGGAAGATGATAGTGTGGTGGATCCAAATGATTCACCTAGGGGCTCTGATGACTTCACAAAGCGTCTTGAGCCAATCTTCAATAGATTGGTGAGAGAGGAAGAGGAGAGGGAAGCAGCAACAGCCAGGGAAGAGAATCCCCAACCTTCACAACCCATCCAAGGCCACACACCAGAAATCCACCACTTCCAAAGAAAAGGGAGGTGGTTATTGGTCTTCCTGCTCCAAGAACTGGTGTTTCATACCACAGAGACACAGGGAAGGGCAAGGGTGCAGAGGTGGCCGGTAAAGGAAAGGGTAAAATAGAGTAGGTGATGATGAGATGTTGCCAAGGACCAAAGATATAAAACTAGGTTCTTCAGCATCTTCATTCCTGGTCTTCCATCTCCAACAACTTTTGAAACCCTGATGATAGGATTTAGAGTCTGTGTAGGTTATCTTGTATAGGAATGGTCTTTTATTACAATTTGAAGTTGTTTGTATGCTGTAATTTCTTTTGAATGAATGAACAACTTCTCTTTTATCTTTCAATGATTATCACTTGAACAATGCTTCAGTACTTTCAGTCAGCAGAATCAATCTTTAAGCTTACTTGACCAATTCCCATTTAACCAATCTTGGAGAACTTCCACTTAAGATCAGTAACTACACATCAAGGCATTCTGCAAAACAGACACATAAAAACAAACCAAACTAAACAAAACTTAAAGAACATGAGTTGGTTAGTATGTTAGTAGACATAATATATAAAATATTACAAATTTTACAACAACAATCCTCCCCTGAGGCATATGCCTCCCCTGAGGCCTATGCCTCCCCTCAAACTTTGCACTTAAGGGTTAACCATCCCAATATGGACAACTAAGTGTTGAAACCTAGGTCCATCAAAAGCCTTAGTCAATAAATCTGCCACATTATCATCTGTGTGAATCTTAACCACCTTAATCAAATGTTTTTCATATGCATCTCTTATAAAATGATGCCTGATTTCAATATGCTTAGTTCTATTATGAAAAACTGGATTTTTGACAATGCATATGGTACTTTGATTATCAATGAAGATTGTGGTGTTCATGAAATTAAACCCATAATCCAGCAATTGATTTTGTATCCAAAGAACCTGTCCACAACAATTGGCAGCAGCAACATACTCTGCTTCAGTAGATGAGGTAGCAACAATAGTTTGTTTCTTGCATTGCTAAGAAATCAATCTTCTTCCAAGAAATTGGCAACCTCCAATTGTGGATCTCCTATCCAGATTTGCACCAGCATAATCACTATCACTATATGCTTCCAACTTAAAAGGAGACTCTTTTGGGTACTAAAGACCTAAGTTAGGTTGGCCTTTGAGGTACTTGAAGATCTTTTTGACTGCATTCAAATGGGAAGTAAGTGGAGTGACCTGATGTCTAGAACAAGCACTCACAGCAAATGTGATGTCAGGCCTTGAAGCTGTCAAGTACATCAATGAACCAATCATGGATCTGTATAGGTAAACATTCACTGCAGGATCTGGTTCAAGATTGTTCTTTGGTTTTGGAGCTTCATAAGGTGTAGTGGCAGTTCTGACATTTTCCATATCAAACTTCTTCAATATATCCTTCACATACTTATCCTGACTGATAAAGATACCATCTTGTTTCTGCTGAACTTGTAGACCCAAAAAGAAAGTAAGCTCCCCCATAGCACTCATCTGAAACTCTCCCTTCATCAATTCCTCAAATTCCCTGCACCAAGCTTCTTTAGTGGAGCCAAAGATAATGTCATCCACATAAACCTGCACAAGAATTATATCCCTGGAATTCTTCTTAATAAAGATTGTTTTGTCAATGGCACCTCTTCTGTATCCATGCTTCAGCAGAAATGCAGAAAGCCTAGCATACCAAGCTCTTGGTGCCTGATGTAGGCCATAGAGAGCTTTTACAACCTTGTAAACATGTTTTGGATTATCTGGGTCTTCAAAACCTTTGGGTTGAGTGACATATACTTCCTCTTCAATTTCACCATACAGGAAAGCACCTTTCACATCCATCTGATATACCAGGAAACCCATATAAGATGCATAGGCCAAGAAGATTCTAATGGCCTCAACCCTAGCTACTGGAGCAAAGACTTCATTATAATTAACTCCTTCCTCTTGTCTGAACCCCTGAGCCACCAATCTTGCTTTGTTTTTAACCACAATACCCCTTGCATCTCTTTTATTCTTCAAAATCCATTTTGTCCCAATGGCTATCTTCCCTTCAGGTAGTGGTACCAAGATCTAAACCTGCTGATTCTTGAATTGTTGCATCTCATCTTGCATTGCTTCAAGCCAATTTGAATCTTCAAGAGCTTGAGCAACACTTGTTGGCTCCACTTGAGAAAGAAAGCAAGCAAACATACAATGCTTAAAGTCTGTATGATTGTCCCTTTGCTGATTTGAGACATAGGAAAGAAAAGCAACTTGACCATATTTAGAACCCTTTACAGTACTTCTAGTTCTAACAGGTGCTTGAGGATCACCAAGAATATTTGATTGGGGATGAGCAATGTTGATCCTTTTGGTAGCATTGGGGTTGACATCAATTGTGGTGTCAAGATTGTTCACATTGGGTCCAAAATCACTATCATAGGAGGCTGAGTTGAAGATACCAGCTTTGGGTTGGTGATTCCCAAGATCAGAGGGACTTGGAAAACGTGTATATGGCTCTTCAAGGTCTGTGGACACACTAGGAGAAATGGGAGAACCTTCAGAAGAACTGTCAGCAGAATTGGTGATGTCAGGGGAAACAGAAAGCCTATCAGCAGAATCCTGGTTTCCACTGACTGGTTGAGCTAACTCCACACCAACTCTTTCAGCTTCTTGATTGGCTGCATGCTCCTGCTTCTTGAGTCTAGCAAGGTCCTCTGCATAGTGTGACTCATCTTCAAGCTCATCAGAAGTGCCTTTGGAGCTATCACCTGCAAAATGGTTAGGAGAAAAAGAGGGTACAACAATAGGGTGTTCATCATGCTCAGACTCACTATCTGAGTCACCTTCCATGGCACCAACTTTGTTTGTGGGAGACTCTTGAGAACCTGCAGATTGGTTAGCAACATATCTAGTATAGCCCAAGTAATCAGTTAAGTAATCCAGGTCAAAATACCAAGCATGACCTTGACCCTGAACATTAGGCTTGTCTTCTAGGTATCTCAGGTTAAGGGTCTCCTCAATCTTTTTAGCATTTAAATTATATACCCTATAAGCCTTACTATGTGCTGCATAACCCACAATATACCCCTCATCAGCTTTCTCATCAAACTTTCCCAGTGGATCACTAGTATTCAAAATGGTCACTTGACATCCAAAAGGTTTAAGATAATGAATATCAGGAACTTTCCCAGTGAGAAGTTCATAAGGTGTCTTGAAATGAGGTCTAGTGATGTATACCCTGTTCAAAACATAACAAGCAGTGCTTACTGCTTCAGTCCAGAACATAGTGGGTAATTTAGAGTCTGCAAGCATGGATCTTGCTGCCTCTATTAAGGTCCTATTCTTTCTTTCAGCAACCCCATTTTGCTGTGGGGTTCTTGGATTGCTATAGTCCCTTTTTATCCCCTTAGACTGACAAAGTTCTATTAAAACAGCATTTTTGAACTCTGTCCCATTATCACACCTAATACCTTTAACCTTTTTGTTTAGCTGGTTTTCAACAAGGGTAATGAATTCTTTTAAAATTGGAGATGTTTCATCTTTAGTTTTCAAAAAGAATACCCAACAAAACCTGCTATAGTCATCAGTGATTACCAGGCAGAAGTACTTGAGATCAATACTTCTGATTTGAGTTGGACCAAAGAGATCCATATGCAGCAACTGAAGAGGTTCTGAGATGGTTCTCACAGCAGTAATGGCTTTGTATGAGGCTCTATGTTGCTTTCCTTTGTTGCAGGGAACACAATTGTGCTCATTGGTGAAGACTTTGGAAGGAAGTCCATGAACTAGACCAAGTTTAGAAAGCTTGTTTATGGTCTTGAAATTCACATGAGCCATCCTTCTATGCCATTTTGTAGATTCATCCAGGGATGCTTTAGCCACCAAACATGTTAAGTCACCTTCAGGTTGAACATCATTCAAATTGAATGTGTACAAATTGTAAGTTCTGGGAACTCTCAGCAGAATTGGTGTATCTTCTGGAAGTTTGAAGTCTTTAGAGAGCACAAGACATTCATCCTCAGAGAAAAATACTTTGTTCTTGGTGTCACAAATTTGTGATACTGAGAACAAATTGAAATGTTGCAGTTCCTTCACATAATACACATTCTCAAAGTCCAAATTAAGTGTTCTGATGGTTCCCTTCCCAGTGATTCTACCATCTCCTCCACCAAAAGTCACATTGCCTCCTCCTTCAATGGGTACAAAATCATGCATCATCTCAATATTTCCTGACATACTCCTGGAACAACCACTATCTACAATGCCTACTTCTTTACTTTTCAGAGGATGATCCTACAACAACAACAAAAATATACAAGATATAAGTACACTTTGGAGACTCAAGTCATTGCTGACTTGAGCCTGCCTTGTGGATCATAAGAGTTAGGCCATGTAGATGTATAAGATCCACCATTGTTCTTGGACCTGCTATGATAATTAGGTCCCTTTTTAGTCCAATAACAACCTGCTGAGGGCTTAACAGCAGTATCCCATCTTGTTCCCCCCATATACCTTGGGTCATAATAACCAGGCCAAAAACCATTCTGAAAGTAAGTGCTAGTAGGTATGTAGAATGGTCTAGCAACAGGTCTTCTCCTAGCAGATGGAGAATATCTATCAGCAGAATTGCTGGACTTATGAGTTGTTTGTGGAACATATGGTGGTATATCCTTAACATTATTCCACATTGGTCTAGGTTTATTTTGATCAGCACATACACCCATTCTTTGCTCATGAAAATTACAATCCTTAATCAAATGAAATTTACTTCCACACACAAAACATTTCTTCTTTTTAGAAGATTTATTAAAAGTGAAAGATGTTCCATGACATGCAAAAGCATTCAAACCATTAACATTAACAGAATTGTTTGTGACAGAATTAAAAACATTGTTTTGCAAAGAATTAAATGACAAGTCTTCAGAAGAAACTGTCTTTGAATTTGATTCATCAGCAGCAACTCTAACAGGCTTGTAGGGAGTCTTGGGTGTAGGCTTTGGTGAGGTCTTGGGTGAGGTCTTGGGAAGGTCTGACTTTTCACTTGAATCACAACTGGTAGTAGACCCTTGGTCTGAGGACATGTCACTAGAAGAACAAGAGACATAGTCAGTAGAATTAGAATCAGGGTCTGGCAAGTCAATTGACTTTTTGCCATAAAGATGGTGTGATCCATCAAAGTCTGAGGTGGTGGTGTTGGAGGGCATGTGCTCTCCTCTTATAGGTCCATGTACAGCATGTAAGGTTCCTTCTTTAACAAAATTTGCTAAGCCTGCTGGTGTAGGTTTACCTACATCAAACCTAGCCTCTAAACCAACATATTTTTTAAAACCTAAACCTATACTAGAGTTTACAGGTTGACTATTATAGAGACAGTTATTTAACTTATCACCTGACATTAACCAAATTTTATGATTAGTAATCTCCTTCTCTAATTTCTCTTTAAGTACTTGGTTTTCAGATTCTACATCAGCTTTTTCTTTCTCAGTACGTTTTAAATCAATTCTAATACATTTCAAATCACTTTCTAACACCCTTATCTTTTCATCATAAGCAAGCTGATTCTTTTGAAACCAAACCTTTTGTTTTTCTAGAGTTTTTAAAGCCTGTTTTAAAGACTCAACTTCTACATAACATTTATTATATTTAGGTTTCTATTCATCATAAGCCTCCTTAAGTTCATTATATCTTTCACTACACCCCAAAAACACAATTATGTACCTGAGAGATGCCCATTAAGGCAACTTGATCATGTTGATCCTCTGTAGTACAGCATGCCAGCAATCCACTCTGCCCAGAAGCTTCATCATTATCAGGTTCATGCACCTTCCAATTGACATGATCATCCAGAGTGACCAAAGCTCCAGCTTTCCCAGTTTCCACTTGTTTCTGCTGATAGGTAGTATACCTAACCTCATCACCAGCCTTCCTATCCTTGCATTCTCTTGAGAAGTGACCCATCTGGCCACATGTATAGCATTTGACCTTCCTCCTGTCAAATCTAGCAGAGTCTCTTCCCTTGAAACCAAACTTTCTTCCTGACTTGTCTTCAAACCTTTTGATGTTCATTGAGAGCATGGCCACCTGCCACTTCAAGTTCATCTCTTCCATATCCAGAGGATCCACTTGATCAAAATCCTCAAAAGCAAGTTCCTGCTGATGATCATAATCAGCAACAAAAGATTGAATAACATCTTCCAATACACCACTAGACTTTGGTTGCGAATTTGGTCTGGTGTTGTTGTAGGATGACGATGCTGAGGAGTTTGGGCTTGAAGCTTTATTCATCTTATTGGAGGTGGTGCTAACAAAGGCTGAGTAACTGGGAGTGGATGAACGAATGGGACTTCTAACATCAGGCTCAAGAGTTTTGAGCTTGTTGTAGAGATCATCAAAAGAAAGCATATCCAATCCACCTTTAGCTTTGAGTGCAATGCTCACATGCACCCAAGATGGAGGTAAAGATCGCAGGAACTTTGCATTGCAATCCTCATTGTCTGGCCTGGCCTTCAGCTGATTCAATTGACTCAAAATCTTATGAAACCTGTCATACCCCTTGTGAAAACCTTCTTCCTCAGAGATTTGGAATTCTTGAAACTGCTGTTTCAATATTGATTTCCTCATCCTTTTTGACTCTTCATTCCCACCAAACCTAGCCTTGATTGCCATCCAGATGTCCTTTGCATCCTCCATATAGTGAAAATCACCAATGTGATCATCTGGAATAGCCTGAAGGAGAATGGACCTCACTTTATTCTCTCTCTGTACAGTAAGAATCTCTTCAGCAGTTTGAGGGTCAACAATGGTAACTACACCATCAGCATCTTTGATGTGCTTCTTCAAAGTATTTCCCTTTTTGACAATTACCCAAAGATTCCAATCTACATTCATGATCCAGTTCTGCATCTTCATAGCCCACAATTCATATTCTTCCTTCTTGAGGTATGGAAACTTTGCATTGCTGTTGGTGAGAGTGAGTTGTTGAAAAGATGAAGATGTGGTGTTATGGTTGTTGTTGACTTCTGAGCCGTCTTCTGATCCAGGCATTGTTTTGGTTGAGAGGGTGTAAGGAAAGGATGTTCTTAGTATGACAGAGACTCTCCCGAGGCTCTGATACCACTTGTTGAACCTTAGACCTTGATAGATCTTTGAGCACTCTTGGATCGATAGTAATGTTTATGTAATCATAAACACACTAATAGAAAGTCTCTAATCCTTGTATAAATCGGAATTTAAATACAAGTAACAACACAAATAACTAAGAACGATTGATCCTCTATGGATCTTTTATTAATACTAAGAACTTGTTTTTCTAAACTTGTACATATTACATAATAACGTGTTCCTTTTATAGATAAGGAACCCTAACTAGGTTTCACTAGAACCCTAAACCGTTTCACAAGAAACGTATATTCTAAAAACTAAACAAGATATGCATTATCACTTTCTAAATAAACTCATGCATATCCTAACTAATAACAAAATACGCGAAAACTATCCATCAGCAGAAACACACTCCGCAGAATCTCTACTTCCGCAGAAACATTTTTCAGCAGAATCCATCCCTTCAGCAGATTCCATCAGCAGTAACCATCAGTAGAATTCTTCATTAGCAGAATTCCCAACAGTTATGATTCATGTTCATTTGTTCTAATAAACCGATTTGGATTTCGCTTACACTTATCTTTTGCAAAATACCTTTATATGTAGTTAAGACGAAGTTAAAAACAAGATAAAGCATTTTCACAATTTAGTTTTGAACATGAATCAATAATAATAAAAATTAAACATACATACGGAAGCAAATAAAATCAAACAAACAAATAAATAAACACACAAAGCAAATAAAGCTTGGGTTGCCTCCTAAGAAGCGCTTTTCTTTATTAACGAGTCTTGTAGCTAGACTCAAAGTCACGGGTTCTACGTTTTTCCATTTTGCTTCTCAATTGCCCCTCTAATCATCCTAACAACCTCCATATCAACTTTGTATTTAGGTCCTAGGTTCAAGCAATCTTTATAATAAAGGCTTCTCTTATTCCAAACATAGTCCATGCCTTTCTCTTTATCCTCATCATTGATGTCCTCAATCGCACCAATGTTGTCCTTGTCAAATCGAGGCGCAAAACGAAATTCATTTACCCGATAAGGCATCCTATATGTGATCCTATCTATGTGATTAGAAAACTGAACCGTGCCTCTCAAACGATCATACTTTAAATTGGATGCTTCAATAAATGGCTTACCTAACACCACGTGAGATAGGCGGCAGTCAACAACACATGCCAAATCCTCTAGAATCATGAAGTCGGTGGCAAAGGTAAAATTCCCAACAAGGATATGCATGTCCTTAATCCTTCCAACGAAGTTGCAAACTCCACCGGGGCACTTGGGGTCTTTCCTAGGCTCAAGTGGTGTGTTTATGATGTGGCTATAAAGGCTTGAGGACATCACGTTGGTTGGGGATTCACAGTCAATGTAAGCATGCTCAACGTATTGGTACCCAATCATACATGGTATCTTTACATTCCCAGGATCACCCCTCTTAATCTTTGGGTCAATTCTAACAAAAGGTGGGCGAGGGTTATCAACTAGGTTGTTATAGTAAGCAATTCTCTCCTTAGTGGGGTATTCATTGAAATAATCATCCAACCTAGGATCTACCTTCTCTTTATCAAGTTTCTCAATCAACTCCTCAACCGTAAGATTATTACGTTCTAAGTAATTATCTGAGTATATGGCGGTTTCTAGGTTGTTAAAGGCATAATCAAGCTCTATATCAATCATTCTATTGAGCTCTCTGAGCTCACTAATCTCATCCTCAATTTGGCTACGCAACAAATCCACTTCGCCAGGTGTAAGGGGTGGATTCGCGTTTTCCATAATGGCAAACTGAATAGTCAATGAAAATCTTATACGAACAAAAACAAGAAGAAAATAGATAGACTAAAGAAAACCTAGAAAAATAAAATAAAAATCTCACTAGAAAGGAATCTAGTGAGTAGACCTAATAAAATAAAAATTCAACCTAAACAATAACTATTCCCCGGCAGCGGCGCCAAAAACTTGATGCGTGGTTTTGCGACCTTACAACAGGTTTTACCTCTCGAGGGATCTCAAGAGGCTTGCAATCCCCACCAGGCAGTGTACCTGACCGATGTAGTATAGTGTAGTGGCAAGTACCGGGGGATTGATCGTTCTCTAGGGGAATAGTGTCGTTAGGATTGAAAAACTACTCTAATAGGTCTAAGGGTGAGGGAAGATTCTTTTTTGTATTTTTATATTTTATGGAAAGCAAGTAAAATATCAGGTTTGAAGGAGTGGGCGGAATTAGTTTCTAGTCAACTAACCCAAATAACTACAATTGCAAATAAAATAAAATAACTGAAAATAAAAGGTTGTGGAACTTATATGGAGAGAAATGTGTTTACTTAGATTTCCTTACTCCCTAACTATCTTTTACCGGTTGATTAGTGTGTATTAATTGCATGGATGACGGGTGTATTCCTTAATACCAATCGTGGGGTGGCGTACGTACTTCCCCAACTCTATAAGCTCCTACTTCACTCCTATGTCGAGCCGGCTAAGAAGCTCCTAACATGGGATCACTAGAATTCGCTCATGCATTAAATACAACCATAAAAACCTTAGTACGCATTGGTTCAGGTTTCTTAAGACGTTCAAGCAAGTTACCGTATAGGAGGTTAGCCAGTTTTCTTAAGCCTAACATCGATAAACAATCATCCAATACAATTAATAACACACCAACAACCAATAATCAATAGTTAGGTTTCATTAGATCTAAGCAAACACAAGATATATCTAGCCTAGCATGTTAATTAAAAGACAAGAACAAGATATAATCAAACAACACATAGACATATTGAATGATTGATTGATTACTTATCTTCAATTAAACATGGGAGATCCAAGGGTATAAAACCCTTAAAAATGGCAGAAAAATCGTCTAGGGTTTCTCCTCACAAAGTTGCACACTAATGACTAAAAATTGCAAAACTATATATAGAATTTAGGGGCTGACGGCGTCACGTTGTAGGAGGTGACGCCGTCACCTCGCCGCGGCTAGGGTTCCCGGATGGTCTTCCTGACGCCGTCCCTCTTTAATCCTCCAAAATCCACTCTGGCGCGTCAAGGGTTGACGCCGTCACAATTGTGCTTGATGCCGTCTCTCTTTAACTTAAACCGTGACGGCCTTGATCACTTTAAAGGGTAACGCCGTCAGACTTCCATTGTAAAACTTTCTGGCGCGTCACGTGTATTTGTCATATACACCTCTTTTGCCAAGCCGTGACGCCGTCAGGAGCAATCTTTGACGCCGTCACGTGTACTTTTCCAGCAGCTTTGGAGACTTTGTCGTTTTCTTCATTTTTATGCTCCAAAAACGTCCAAAATGCTTTCTTTTCCAGATTTCTTCTCTAAAGTACCTAAAATGACAAAAGGAACAATTTAGGGTAATATTTGATCAAATAAATACGATTTAGGGCTTAAATGACCCCCTAAAAGCGGTACACTTTTTGCTTCATCACCTATTAAGTCCAGTCAACTGTTCTACTGCTTATCAATTCTTTCATAGTGCTTATTTGATCAAGTTGAGTTTATTTGAGCCTTTTAAAGTAGCATTAATCTGTTTTGAGCTTCTTGAATTTTTTGAGTGCTTATTGGCTTATTTAGTGCTTATTTTGGGACTGCTTTTTGGTCCAGACTGCTTAATAATGTTAGTTTTAATCTGATTTTATTTTTCTTAGCTTTTATATAATATTTTTGAATTTCCAGATATATTTCAGAATTTATTTTGATCAGTTACTTTTTTTTATTTTTAAGTAGTTTTTAGAATTTTAAATCATTTTTAATTTCAAAATAAATCATAAAAAGACAAAAAAATGGTTCTGAATTTATTTAAATTTCATTTTCAGTTTAGTAAGATTTTTCAAAAAAAAAAATATTTGTAGTTTAAAAAAAAGTTTTAATACATAATTAGTCTTAATTTTCTTTTATTAAAATTACTTATTTAGATTTTAATTCATAGTAAATAATTAAAAAATCAAAAAAAAAAAATTCTTTTTCCAAAAATTTCTTTTATCATCTAGAATGTAGGAAAATTGTTTTCATGCCCGTAGGATTAGTAGTGCTTCAAATTCACTTTTTATTTTGCAATCGTACGTAGTTTTTAATTTAGTCGTGCGTTCTTAGGATTTCCTTTACGTTTGCCTTAGTGTAGAATTTTCCCTTGCATTATTTACTGTTTTTAGTTTATATTTCATTATCTTTAGTTTAAAAATCTTATCACTCACTTTTATCTCCCATTCACTTCACGAATCACGATCCCGAATCACAATTCCATTCAATCTTCGTCGGGACAAACGACGCGGGTTTTGCATATTTCCTTTGCAATTCTCCTTTTTGGGATATAAATTGTCTATATCAATAACCGGCACGCACTCTTCCCTCGAGAAGAGTAGCCGAGAAGAACGGACCCGCCATAGCCCAATCAGCATTGTCTGGTCTGAAGTGCCACATTAGATCAACCCAAACATCCAAATGCTGTAAGGTTTGTATAAAAATCACATTGTTAAACTATTCAAATATAAAGCCATTGTATTATCTAAACTAATAAATATTAAATAAAACACAGACACCAACTGATTCATTTATTACCTCATCCCCAATCCATCCTCCTTTGTGACCTCTTTCATATGCCAACAAAGCTCTCCAGAATTTGCCACGAACAACAATGTCTGATTTTCCCCAAGGAAACGTATAAGCTGCATTTTTTCCTTTTTCCAGAAAATCGCCCATACATTCTGGCTTAACTACGTTCTTCACTCCCTTCTTGTTACTAAGGAAACCAGCAGGACGTGACAAATTCTGAAACAAAAAACAAATTTCAAATAAAACATATCAATGCATCGTATGGTAACTTTGATTACCAGGATCCTATATGACCAATTGAGTTAATTTGTAGTATACCTCTACCCAAGGCTCCACCTCATTGAAATAGGGGAAGCTAATTACTTTATTCAGTCTTTTTGAACGCCTTTTGGCCACTGGTGGAGTTGTAGGTGGTAGCTTCACGTAGGGGTCCTTCAAAGACTTGCCAACATCTTTCGTCCTCTTTTATTGCACGTCTGGTTGGAACTCAGTTGTCTTCTTTTTGGTAAACTTTTGCCTACCGCGTTTCTTTTTTGGTTGTCCGGGTAAGGGTGCCATTACATCCTTAACAGACTTCCTCTTCCTTTTTAGACTCGTGAACGTTTCCTGTAAGAAACGTTAGACATTCATGTTCATCTTGTTTTTTGACCTTTGATATATGTAATAACAATGATACTACTGTTGCTCTGTTTCATACAACTACGGGGAAAAAGGTAAGAAGGTGAGGTAAATACACCAAGTGGATACTACTGCTAAGTAGATGCGACTGCAAGTAACAATGATACTATTCTTGGTGAAGTTAATACACCAATTGTATACTACTGCTAAGTAGATGCTACTGCAAGTAACAGTGATACTACTGTTAGTGTAGTTCATACTACTGCTAGAGAAGGTAAGCAGGTGAAGTAAATAAACCAACTGGATACTACTGCTACGTAGATGCTACTGCCAGAAATGATGATACTACTATTAGTGCATTTTATACTAAATGGATGCTACTGCAGACAGTGAGAATGTAAAGTTAACAAACCAAGTGGATACTACTGATAATTAGATGCTACTCCATGCAACAGTGATACAGTTGTTAGTAGATTTCATACTACTGTTGGAGAAGGTTAGCAGGTGAAGTAAATACACCAACTGGATACTACTGCTAAGTACATGCCACAGCAAGCAACGAGGATACTACTGTTAGTGTATTTAATACTACTACTGGAGAAGGTGAGGAGGTGAAGTTAATACACCAGGTGGATACTACTGCCAATTAGATGCTACCACTGCTGCTATGAATTATAGCACTGTTACTGTATTTCATACTACTGCTGGAGGTGATGGGAAGGTGAACTGAATACACTAACTCATATATTTAAAAAAGTACCTCAGGATCCCGGTCGACAACCTCCTGCCCAGGGTTATTTAGAGATTTAAGGAAATAGGCGTTTCTTGCCTCCTCAGCTTCCCGGTCGATTTTGGCAACGGCAATTTTATCAGAATCATTACCAACTCTGTCACCAACATCCTTGTACTCACCACCATTCTGATCTTCCATGACTAGGATAGCCTCATTTAATTTCTCAAGACCGTTATCGTATGTATCAGTATACACACCTTCAAATTCACGATTACCATAAACATGACCGTGCACAGTGTTGTCTGGAATACGAAACACCTCATCTTCTAATTGGTCAAAATTATTATCATACTTGTCAAGAGCAGGTCCATCAGCCTTGCTCTCTTGAACGGCAGGCACAGAATCAAATTCGACGTGCGGCTTCTTTAATTTTGGGAAAACCGTATGAAGGAAATCATCAGAAAAGTTTTTGGGCTGTAAGTTTACATAAAAAAACAAGTATAATAAGAAGGTAAATGTAACAAACAACTATAACATGTGGATTTTCTATAAACTGCGTACTTACATCAATAGACGATTGAGAAAAATGATCAGGTAATTTTGGTAAATGGATATCACTAGCATTGTCAACTTGCATGTGAGCATCCGCCGGGTAATAATCAACTCCAATATAACTGTACTCCAGTTGTGACATAGAGGATGGATACGCGGAAGCTTCTAAATAATGAAGCTTCCCGTCTTCCTCATTCTTTTGAACAACAGTTTTTGGACTTGGGTTCTGAAATTCATTCTCAAATGGGATTGATTCCTGAATTTGGAAATATAAAATAAAAGGAAAAAATAAATATAAAATATAAAATTAAATAAAAAGTTATTATAACAAAACAAGGATACCTATCGGATTAAAAAGTTTACTTAAAGGATGTTACCTTGGCATCTTTGGAAGCTAAATCCTCATCCACGTGGGGGTGTACATCTTTCCATTCATCATCCACTCGGGTGTGTACATGGAAATTGTCGTGAGCAGGAGTTGGATTCTGAAATTCAAAAAGAATATGAATTTTCTATAAAAAATGAAATATGGAGGTACGTGACAACTTTATAAACTCTTCTTACATTTGCATCTTTCGAGACAAAGTGATCGCAAACATTCGCCCTTACTTCAGACGTTTCAGGGATAGATGTTGAACATTGTTTCAATAAATATATATGTATTTTGTTCATTCTTTTTTTTGACAAAATAAAATAAATATGGTATCCTCAAAGTAATTTTGTCGTTAAAATATAAATTTAGACATCTAACCCGCTGTACTTGAACCTCTGAACTGTCATGAACAGGAGATGGATTCTGAATTTGAAAAAATAAGATGAGTCTATTATTACTAAGAGTATGTGCAACTTTGGAAATATCTTCTTACATTTGCAACTTTGGAAGCAAAGTGATCACTAACAGTTGCCCCTACTTCAGACGTTTCATGAATAGATGTTGAAGCCTGTTTCAATAAATATATATAGTTTCTTCATATTTTTGGGGGAAAAAAATTAAATACGGTATCCTCAAAGTACTTATCTTGGAAAAGAAATAAATTTAGACAGCTCACCCCTTGAGGTCGTATGTTCAGATATTCCTCAATATTCGTGATTCTTTGTATAACTTCATTAATCATGTTAAAATTGAGCCCCTTAACTAGTGACTTCATGGCCGCAAGCTCAGCAAATATGTTACGTCTTTCTCCACCATCTACAACAGCATTTGCCTACAAGATAATGAAAATTGGTATCAAAAATTTTTTGAAGTACAGTTATAGGACCCAACTGGTGCAAAACTTTCTAGTAGTGTCAATTTACCTCAACAGCAGATATGTTATGTCTTTCTCCACCATCTACAACAGCATCTGCAACGTCTGCTTGGCTTTGAATACAAGTGAGCTCAACTAAATACTCATTACTACGTACAAACCATGGTTGCAACCTTTCTTCATCAGTTGCAACAAGTTTCAATATTGGATTCGAACCCTAGATAACAAATTATACTAATGTCAAAAACAAATACACATAATTCGTAAATTATCTAGTAATAAAAAAATAATAATGGAAATGCTTACCGAACCACAAAGTAGATCATGATGACATTTTTGGAACCTTTTACCGTGTGACCAACAAATACCACGTGGGATCTTACTCGAGTCTTTCTTCCACCATGAGCTGCTGTTGGGATAACTCTCAAGAATCCAAATCTAACAAGAAAACAATACAACTAATGTTACTCTTAGTACACGAAAACACAAAATTAATTATTAAAGGTTTTTTGCCAAAATCTAACCTTAAAAGCCCAAACAAAACCAGAGAGTGTATATGTGGGAATTACAGAATCAGATGTTTTTGACTTCTCCTTCTTCCTGTAGTAAGCCTCACGACACTTGGGAACAGCATTAGCTAAACCGACGTATAAACGTCTCCACAAGAACTCCCCCCACGGATAGGCATTCCAATCAGTAAAATTCTCAACCAGTTGGAACAAATGATTAGGAACAACATACCAAGATCCACGACCATTGAATATGACGTCGGCCACTATCAACAGGCAAACTCTAACCGCATCCTTATTAGATAAAGCATCAAATTGTGTATCGTTTTCCAAAAGTTCTAAAAGCTCAGAAGCGTACACAGCGAACTTCCTGTCTAATTGTCTTTCAGGAAAGAGTCGCAAACCTAACGGGGTTTCATTAACTTCGGGAAGGTCAGGCAAAGGACCAAAAACTAAACCAGTAATCAAAAAAAACTCCCAACGACCAAATTGCAAAACGTTATCCCCCATTCTGAAGGAAATAGGGGGCAATAATCAAGCAATTTTGGAATATATACCTGGTGGTGTAAAACAAGGTTTAGCAAATGATTATCATATGCATGAGAAGAGGGTACACGCAAATCTAACCAAGGACCGAAAACACTTTCTCGAAACAGACTGATTCTAGATTGATTCTTTTCCAACTTACTTTTAATCGTTACTAGAACAGATACCTGCGACCGAATAGTGATCTTTGCATCAAGGTATCTATCTGCCATTTGGGTCTTGAATAATTAATAATGAGCAGGTTTAGGGGATATTGAAGTTGATACCTCTATTGATTTTACCTTGATTTTGATAATGGCGTTATGGTTTCTACCTTGATTTTGATTTTATTTTTATGTTGGATATACAGTAGGTGTTTTTGGGGAATTTGAATATGTGTGTGTGTAGGAGGAGGGGGAGGGGGGAATGGAAAGGTGTTTTAAAAAATATTCTAGATTAAAAAACATTCGTTTCAGAGTTATTTTGTGCCTCTCTAATTTGCTAGAATATCCCTTACACGAAGAGTGTTTCATACACTTTTTGAAAATAAAAGTATGAAAGTATACAAAAGGTATTCAAAGAAGTGAAGAAAATTGGATAGCACAAAGTGAACTGGCAATAGTAAAAAATATTGTCAGGTGAAATTGGCGCTTAAAGTAATCTTGTCAGTCGCTTAATGTTAGACAAAGTCGCCCAAGGTGTGGAAGGAGCAAAAAGCATAAAATCACATTTTTCGATGTTTGACTTTTTGGTTTGAAACAGGACAAATTCGAATGTCGCTTAGGTAACTAGAAGTCGCTTGAGAAGGTCGATTGCAGAGGTACAAGGACACATGTCACCCTCACCTTTAGTCGATTCTGGGTTGGGCTAGTTTGGGTAATCGCCAAATTTGGGGCCAAAAAAGGCATGCAGCTCGAGCGACCGGGCTAGGCCTATATTTAGCCCTTACAAATATACCTCACAATACATTTAAAAAAATAATAATAAAAAAAAAATAGGTCGTGCAGACGACTAAGTAGTGCGAAAACTCAGTTAATAACATGGTGGTGGGGGTGTTGTGTGATAGGGACGACCGAATTTGAGGGAGGAGGGAAGAACCTGTTGTCCGACCTGATGGGCAAGCAAACACAAATAAACATATACTTGACCGCTTAAGTAAACATTTCTCACCTTACCTGTGAGAAATGGTAATTTTCCACTTTAATAATTACGATTAATTATCAGAAATTGCGAATTATTTGTTTTCTGACATCTGTTAACGAGAAGTTATATTATTTAACGGTTTATTTTGTTATAATAATTCAAAACACATTATCACATGATTCACCAAATATCGGAACGAGCTTACACACGAACCACGAAAACTAAATATATTCACAATACAATACCAAACGGACTAAAAATCTCAGCCCAACACCCACATCTCGGCTACTGTTCATTTCCAGCCCACCAAAGCCCAATTTCCTTATTACTAACATGTTCAAGTCGACTCAATGCACTCCCAATTCGCCTAGTTTTCTCTCAATATTGAAACACAACTTATATGACTTTTTGCACCTCCTAATTCTTCCCCCATCAAAGAATTAGGGTGACGAGTTTTAACCTCTAATACGGACATTTGATACGTTTAATTTGGGCAAAGTGAATTGCCCTTAGCAACCCATTCGACCCTTATAAATTTTCACCAACTTATCCGTTTTAACCCAAACTTGTTCCTACTTAATTCTAATATTATTCATAGATCATATATATGTTATTGAGTACTTTTCTCAACATAGAACTTAATATCACATGTTAGAACAATTATTTGGACCTAAAAATCATATGTCAACACATATATTTGTGACCAAATCAAAACCCAATCCAACCTTTCTCATGTAAACCTTTCTTTGATCTTGAATGTCAGAAAATCTTCCTTAGAAGTCCCCATTCCTTACATACTCTCTGCCACTTTACTATTCGAACAAGTAGAACACATAAAATAAACATATACGATTTATTTGTATATATATATACACATATTTCCTTTCTACTAAAGTCCTTTCACACCATAGCAATTTTACACATCCCATAACCCTTTTCATCCCTATTCGATCTACTGAGGAAGCCAGAAAATATTTCATAGCCATTTCGAGTTATTCCAAGTTTGCAAAGTTCCATTCGAATTCAAGTTTATTAGTTCTAGCGAGCTTGTGGAGTTTTTCTTTTGTTCTAGTTCACTTGTAACGTAAAACCTTCACTATCTTCGAATTGTAAGTCCTCTCATCTCATTTTCAATCCATTTCCAATTCATTTCATACGTTTTTCATATACCATGCAACATATATTCATGTTACTCGATCGTATTTATTTTTGCTCATTATTTACGTACTCGTTTACAAATTGAACACGAAAAGTGATTAGCCTCCCTTGTGGAAGGCCTAGAAATCACGATACACAGTCATCTCACATTTATTTATAGTCCTCATGCAAAATTCGAACTCATTATGTACCATGCATCAACACGTATATAACACAAACACTTAGAAAATTTCTAAGTCTTTTACTCAGAAAACTTGTTCCATTTGACCCACAAAATGACCTTGTATAATAAAATTCGACTTAACAACCAACCCATATTTTTACACGACCTAATAGACCATGTTACTAGCTACAAGTTTCGTATTCATAGTTCATAAATATAAGCTCATTTAATACTTCTAAATTGGCCAAAGTGAATCGCAAAAACTCATTCTATAAAACAGTTAATAAATTCCAATTGGACTATTAAGCCCATTAAGCTCTTTTTAAGCAAACCAAATAAGCTGGACCTAAAAGCTCTTTTGATATGAATTCTTGACACTAAAAATGAGCCCAAGGATAAGCCCAACATGTCTCAAAGCCCACGGATCGTTAAATGTTATTGGGCCTTTAATAATGACTCGTTAAGCCCATTAATAGGAAAATAAGCTATTTTAGCAAATAAGCAGTTGAAATAAGCTTTAATAATCTTCATTAAGTTGCATAAAAATTTGGAATATTGTTCCCCATAATTTTTGTACTTTTGGACTAAAAATGCAAACTAGTTTCACTTTCAAGGACTAAAACTGTCAACAGTTCAAAATAGGGATTGAAACTGCCAAAACAGAAACTTTAAGGTAGAAATTGATATTATATTATATTCCAAGCTCAGAATGTTATTTTGGACAAGTAGTGGACTATAAATGCAATTTATATTTAACTAAGGACTAACGATGCAACGCTAACGCCGTTAGGGTATAAAATGTAAATACAGGAAAAATACAAGGACCAACAGAATCTATTTGACCTTTTTATTTCTACTTCACATTTTACTATTTTCCGTTACGTCACATGCATATTTAAGTTTCAGTTACGTATTTAAATAACGTTACGTTATATTTATATATAACGAGTTTTAACGATTTAACTTAACGTTTTGTTTCACCACTTTCGAGGAAACAATATTATTGGATTTAAATGACATAAAAATTAGATAATATTATATATGATATTATTTTTGAACTTTAAGCATTTTAAGCATATCACACTCACATCACCGATCATTCGTTATCCGTTACTCACTTTCGCAATCACTATTCATATTAAGTCAAATTCTCAGACTTTACCATATTCCAGGTCGTGTGTTGGAGCCGTTCCCATAAACTTACTTGAAATTTACTTTTCACTTTGCCGGTTACGCTCAAGGTGAGTCATAGCCCCACTAATACTTTATTACTCGTTTTAAACTACTTGGGGTGAGAAACATGCTTAATTTTATGGACCATTTAAACTATGCTTTTGTTTGATGAAACTATTACGTGTAGCCTAAGTACTGTATCCCAAAAACTTGCCTATACTCATGTACCGTTAGTTCCTGTTTGGAAGCACGAGTGATATAAATAGATCTATTGAGGGTGACACCTCCATCTGTGTTGAGGTTCAACAGTCTAGATAGGACAAGCGGATGTATACCATGTCGAATTACAGTGTCTAGGGATAGAACACTTGCCAGGCTTTATTATTATTTCATGACTCATTTCATGCACACTGTCGTAGCTTCGGTAACATGGAACTTAGCACAACGTAATAGACTTTCGTATAACATCATGCAAACTCTCAAACTCATTGGTCCAACTTTACTGCTTTATATAAACCTATGAACTCACCAACCATTGTGTTGACATTTTAGCATGTTTTTCTCAGGTGTTTAATTGTATGATATATGATGAAGCAAGGCAGTGCTTGGCAGGGGCATAGGCGCACTTTTTGAGTGTACACATAACACTCATGACCAAAGTTTCTGTAATATGGGACAACTAATATTAAATAATGGGCCTTGTTTTCCGCATTCCTATTTTGTAAAACTTATGATTAATTAATGAAGTATTTCCAAACGGATTTGATAAATTCGTTCTCTATATTACTTGTGTTATATTCCAATTAAGTAGCACCCCTGATGTTGTTACCACTGCGATCTGATTTGGGGGTGTTACATTACCTTTCTGTTGGAATGTGAGAGTTGGATTAGCCTAATACGACTAAAGGTGTGTGAGCCTATCGGGGCACACACGTATACACGAAGAACACGTTTATTATTATTATATATATATATATATATATATATATATATATATATATATTATATATATATATATATATATATATATTATATTTATTAAATATATAATATGCTTCACGAAATAATTATTTAACGATTGTTAGTTAACCGTTAAACGCAATAACTAACGAATATACGTTAAATATAAAAGAGAGGGACTTGGATGTCGGAAAACGAAACTCCCGGACCTCCCTCCAAAGTGGCCAGTTATGGAAGGATCTAGGAGGGGTGCTATGTGTCGGTTTTGGCTAACTAAAGAGGTGAATAACAATGGCTTGTTGGACAAGTTAAGGTGCTATATAAATACCCCTTGGCCTCATTGTTTATATACGACACAAGCAAAACCATAAACACCCTACGTTAAAATATTGTTTTCTTTACCCTTTGTCCAACCAATCGGTAGAGAGCAATTAGTATTGGTTTGACTATTTAAATGTATAAGGCTAACAACACAAGAATATTATTATTGTTTTAGTCTCCTGTATTTCTCTTTTGTACACATCGAACGTATACCACTTTGGTATCCGATCGTGTTTAAGCTACAACAAGAACACAAGTTTGTTAGGTTGTAAACGTGAAACACGGACTAGCATCCCAACATGCTTCGTTTGACGTGTAGTGTGTGCATTCGTTAGAGGTGATTGTTTTAATCACTAAGTTTCATTTTTTGTTGCTTCGAGGGTTAGTTTTTCTTGTTTCCTTTTTACCTTAATTTATTTATTATATGTGTTAATCATAATTGCTAACTAGATCCATTATCCGCTGCGTACTTGTAGTGTTAATGGTTAACATGCTATGTAAATCCCAACAGTGGCATCACGAGTCACTTCGTTTGGTGGTTATGGGTTACACGTTTTAATAAACACGCGAAAAGGCTGCATGAAATCTAACTTAGTTATTCGTTTTATTTTGTTTTTACAACTATCATGCAATACTTGTTATTAAATAATAAAAATACTTAGAAGCTAATGAATTAAAATTAATGGTTAATTAGATACATAAAATAGCATATTAAAAGTTAATTAGTTTGCCATGATTATTTTATGTGTGAATTTCGGCTATAAGACCTACGCAATCATTTTTTTTATGATGCATGTGGCGATCTAGGCACTTGATGAAAGCCTAGTGAGGGTCTTATGGTTCTCCATTTGGGGAAGACTCGCTAGAGGACTCGTATTTTATATGTTTAATTAATGTCTTTGTTTATGTATTTGACTCCTTATTTGCATAATTATTACATGTTTTACACACCTAATTGCATGCAATATGGAATAATACATATCGAAATCATGACATTAATATGGTCTTAATTTACACGCCTAAATACCATGCTCAATTGTGACCTGCTATTTGATTCGCGGAAAATTATTTTTTGTAAAATTAAGTGACCTAAATATATTGAAACAAGTTTTTCATGAAATTAAAAACTGGATGCTATGGACACTTGGGAAGTACGGCTCACCCACTAGAACAAACTATAATGGGGGGTATAAGGCGGTGCGCACAGTCACACCTAAAGGTTTTCTGGTCATATGCTTCGCGCTGACCTGGTCCTCCGTTTCCTTGCGAGTTCTATGGAGCTACCGTGAACCATGATGATCACAACAGTGTCATTACCAAAAAGTTTTTAAAATAAGTGCTACAAAGTTGTTTTGCATGCTTCTTTATACATGATTTTACCACATTTATGTGTATACCCTATGTGAAAATTTTAAGTCTATGCCAGCCAACCAAGAACACGTACTTTTGGCTTGACCTCTTTGGTCAGACCTTAGGGCCATTCCAAACCCATGGCGAATTTTGCTCATTGGTCAGACTTTTGGCAATTTTTGCACGCTCTTGGTTGGTTAACTTATTTCGAGTATGCTTGGTCAGACCTTGGACCTGAGGCATAAGATGAGACTAAACATACTCATGACATTATTACTTGCCTACAAATGTCTTGATCAGTCTCATAAATCTAAGAGTTGCATTTTATGCAATTAACGCTCGTCGCTTACCTCTTGCCCCACTTGTTTACACATTGGTCAGACCTTTGGTAATAAGTGGGAGGTCAAGTTAGATCTTAGTCTTAATTAGTAATTAATTGGGTAGTTAATTCTATTGAGAATTTAATTATTGAAAATACTAATTATTTGAACTTTTTAATTGTAGATGACTACCTCAGTCGGAAACAATTCGGTACTCAGGAGTTTCTTTGAGAAACAAAAACTCACTGGACCTAACTTCATTGACTGGTATCGCCAGCTTCGCATTATCCTGTCAGCTGAAGATAAGGAAAATTACCTAGTGCATCCTATTCCTGTTGCACCTGTTGCAACTCCTGGACACCCAGTCCCTCCTGAGGCTTTGGCAGCTCACACTGCTTAGGTCAAGGGATCAAAGGACATTGCTGCATTCAAGCTTATGACCATGGATTTAGAAATCCAATGAAATCTAACTCACCTAGGTGCATATGACATGCTAAAGGAGTTGAAAAGTATGTATGCTCAACAGGCAGAACATGAACTTCTTCAAACCGCGAGGGAATTTCACTCGTGCAAGCAAGAAGAATGTCAATCTGTAAGCTCATATGTTCTAAAGATGGAGAGCTACATTGACAACTTGGAGCGTCTCGGTCATCCCGTCACTTTCAACCTTGGAGTAAGTCTAATCTTGATTGGACTCTCTAAGGAGTATGATAGCTTTGTGCAGAAGTATAATATGCACAGCATGGGGAAGACTGTGAATGAACTGCATGCTATGCTTAAACAACATGAGCAGACGCTACCCAAGAAAGATGTTTCACCTGCACTTCATGCTATACATGCAGGAAAGGTCTAGAAAAACAAAGGTAAAAAACCGTTCAAGGCTGCTAAGGGGAAACAAGGGAATGAAAAGTATAAGTTAGCTTATGCTCCTGAGCATAAACCATCTTATGCTTCCAAGCCCAAGAAACCTCCACCCCCCAAGAAGGATAACCCTGCAAAGGACGCAACCTGTCACCAATGTGGTGAAACGGGTCATTAGAGAAGGAACTGTCCTGTGTATCTCACCGAGTTGCTAAAAAAGAAGAAGCTATCTCAAGGAGCTAGCACTTCAGGTATTTTCACCATAGAACTCTATTCTTTTCCTAGTACATCTTGGGTTTATGACACGGGTTGTGGTACTCACATCTGTAATACTACTCAGGGTCTCAGGGGAAGTAGGAAGTTGAAGCTAGGAGCTTTAAGTCTGTACATGGGCAATGGTCAACGTGCAGGAGTTGAAGCTATTGGAAGTTATCATTTATCTCTCCCTAGTGGATTAGTAGTTGTTTTGAACAATTTTCATTATGCTCCCTCTATTACTAGAGGAATTATTTCAGTTTCACGTTTGTTTGACGATGGTTTTATTAACCGCTTTGAATTGAATAATACAATTTTAGTTTCTAGGAATAATGTTGTTTATTTTAGTGCTATCCCAAGGGATGGTATTTTTGAAATTGATATGTCTTGTTCTAAAACAAATGATAGTTCTATGTTTGCTGTTAGCAATAAAAGAGCCAATCTCACCTTGGACTCTACTCTCTTGTGGCATTGTCGTCTTGGACACATTAGCAAGAAACGCATGGAGAAGTTGCAACATGATGGACTTCTCAACTCAACTGACATCAAGTCATTTGAAAAGTGTGTTTCCTGCATGTCTGGTAAGATGGCAAGAAAACCCTATTCACATCAAGTGGAAAGGGCTAAGGATCTACTTGGACTAATACACACCGATGTATGTGGCCCATTTAGAACTGTGTCAAGACAAGGAGCTAGCTACTTTGTCACTTTTACTGATGACTATAGTCGGTATGGTTATGTTTACCTGCTGAAACATAAACATGAAGTGTTTGAAACATTTAAAGTGTTTCAAAAGGAAGTAGAAAACCAACTCGGGAAGACCATTAAGTCACTACGTTCTGATCGTGGAGGTGAATATATGAGTCAAGAGTTTTTGGATCATCTTAAGGAGCATGGGATTATTGCCCATCGCACTCCTCCTTACACGCCACAACATAATGGTGTGTCTGAGAGGAGAAATCGAACACTGCTAGACATGGTTCGCTCCATGATGAGTCAAACTACTCTTCTAAATTCCTTTTGGGATTATGCCCTTGAGTCTGCTGCACGCATTCTCAACATGGTTCCAACTAAGAAGGTTGATAAGACACCATACGAGGTATGGCATGGGAAAGCCCCTAAGTTGTCTTACTTAAAAGTCTGGGGTTGTGAGGCACTTGTTAAGCATGATACACTTACCAAACCTGACAAACTGGAACCCAGATCTATTAAATGTATCTTCGTAGGATACCCAAAGGAAACAATGGGATATTCTTTCTACCTTCCGTTCGAGAACAAAGTAATTGTTGCTCGGAATGCTGAATTCTTTGAGAAAATTCTCTTGGATATTAAGTGGGAGTTTAGAAGATCTTGAAATTATTCAAGAAGAAGATACAAATCCTTCTGTAGACACTAGCTTAGGTCATGATGAGGATAATCAAGAAATTGATGAACCTCAAAGTGATATCAATCCCATTCGTAAGTCCACTAGGACACGCCGTGCCCCAGATCGAATGTGTTTATACGTCGATGCTGAGGAGCATGAGTTGGGGGATATTGGTGAACCTAATAACTATAAAGTTACATTGTTGGATCCTGAATCCAAGAAATGGCTTGATGCGATGAATGTGGAAATGCAATCCATGAAAGACAACGAAGTCTGGGACTTAGTTGATCTTCCTCCTAACGGTAAAATCGTTGGTAGCAAATGGCTCTTCAAAAAGAAGACTGACATGGATGGTGCAGTGCACACCTTTAAAGCTCGTCTCGTAGCAAAGGACTTCACTCGAACCTATGGGGTTGATTATGAAGAGACCTTTTCTCCTGTTGAATACATTAGAGCTATAAGGATTCTCATAGCCATAGCTGCATTCTATGACTACGAGATTTGGCAAATGGATGTCAAAACCGCCTTCCTCAATGGACATCTTTCCGAAGAAGTCTATATGGTGCAACCTGAAGGTTTTGTTAATCCAAAATATCCTAACCGAGTATGCAAGCTCAAGCGTTCCATTTATGGACTTAAGCAAGCATCTAGGAAATGGAATAAACGTTTTGATGATGAGATTAAGAAATTTGGTTTCACTCAGAATCAAGATGAGCCATGTGTATATCAGAAAGCTAGTGGGAGTTATGCCACTTTCCTAATTCTATATGTTGATGACATATTACTCATCGAAAACAACATTCCAATGTTACAAGATGTAAAATCCTATCTTGGAAAATGTTTTGCCATGAAAGATCCAGGAGAAGCTGCATATATTCTTGGAATCATGATCTATAGAGATAGATCAAGACGGTTAATTGGTTTGTGTCAAAGTGCTTACATTGAGAAAATCTTGAAAATATATTTCATGGAGAATTCCAAACGAGGAACTATCCCAATGCAAGATGAGCCTAAATTGAGTAAATCACAAGGTGCTGAGACACCTGCTGAAAAAGAGCGCATACAAAGAGTTCCCTATGCCTCGGCTATAGGATCAATTATGTATGTTGTGAGATGTACTCATCCTGATGTTGCGTTAGCTCAGAACATGACAAGCCGTTTTCAACAGAATCCAGGTGAACTTCACTGGACTGCTGTTAAGAATATTCTTAAGTATTTATGCAATACTAAGGATATGTTTCTCATTTACGGAGGTGATATGAAATGAGAGCTCAGGGTTTCTTGCTACACTGATGCTGGATATCTAACAGATGCTGGTGACCTGAAATCTCAGACTGGATATGTATTCGTTTTAAATGGAGGTGCTGTTGACTGGAAAAGCACAAAGCAGAGTATTTCTGCAACTTCATCTATAGAAGCTGAGTATATAGCTGCTTATGATGCATCTAAAGAGGCTGTATGGATTCGAAAATTTATTTTTGGGCTTGGCATTGTTCCCACAATTGAAGAACCCATAAATATGTATTGTGATAATACAGAAGCCATTACTATAGCTAATGAAAGTGGAATCACTAAGGGTGCTAGACATTACTGCGCAAAAGTTCATTATCTTCGAGAAACCATTGAAATGGGTGACGTGAAGATATTAAAAGTTCACACAGATGACAATCTAGCTGATCCCTTTACGAAGGATTTAGCATATCCTAAGCATTCTAAATTGACTAGGAATATTGGTTTGATACCAGCTAGTAGTCTCATGTAAATCTGTGTGTTAATTAGTATTTGAATAATTTGGAATTGTAAAACAGTTTTATTTTCTGATAAATAAAAATACGAGGTATTTGTTATTTTGTTCATATAACCTGTTATTCCATATTTCCATGTTTAATCCATGAAATGATTTATCATTCTAAATATGTCCATTATCGGTTAACAATATGGTAATATTGTTATGCAAGGCAAACGTGAGTGTTGGTTATATTCTATGAGAATGTGGATTGTTTCAGCAAAACTCATATGTATTCACAAGGGATGCATATTGGATATCCCGACTTTCAAACATTTACTTTTGGATCCTTGTCATGAGTAAAATGTTGAAATGGTTTGTTAAGTCATCCTTAGACTTGAGATACAAGCAAGTTCTGTTATGTGTGGATATCACTTTTATAATTATATGCCAAACGCTGTCCTGAATAAGGTAGTTATAAAAGCTATGTTTCGGAGTGATGTGAAGCAGCATCCACAACACTTGTAGTCAACAAAGAATTTGTTACTCCAGTTGATATGTGCAGAAAGATAACATGGGCCCTCTCCAGAATTAATCAGATAATCGTTCGGCCGAACCCAAAGGGTAATGCAAGATGATTCTTGATTACATTTGGTATATCTAATTAAATTCTATAACGAGAATCAAAATAGTTAAACTATATGGAATGAGTTAGGATCCATATAAATGGTTTAACGGTATCTATAACAAAGGATGATGAAAGCAAGACATAAATGACCATGCTACTCAGAATGATTTATGAAACTATATCTCAGACACCTTTAGTTTAAATAGCGAGTGAGAGCATTGCTAGATGTTTCCGTCGTTGTTATTTGTGCTATCTGCTACTCCAACTCCCAAGTGGGAGTTGTTGGAATGTGAGAGTTGGATTGGCCTAATACGACTAAAGGTGTGTGAGCCTATCGGGGCACACACGTATACACGAAGAACACGTTTATTATATATTTAATATATATATATATATATATATATATATATATATATATATATATATACTATATATATATATATATATATATATATATATATATATATATATATATATATATATACTAGCTTCATAACCGCCCGATGGGCGGGTTCGCTTCATAATAATATAGATAATGTTAAGAGGAAGAAAATAAACCATGTGAAGCTAACTGGAAACTGGAGGAAGTTTGGAAATATGTGTGGGTTCAAGCAGCCAAAAATGATGCGAATAAAGTTGATGAACACAAATGTGGAGGTGGTCGAAGGGGAAGAAATTAAAATTGCAACATTCCACGTTTGTTAGTTTGTTTATGTAATGGAAACTCGTATCGTTAATAGGACGTTTAAAGTATGTTATGTTTAGGACTATGAACTTATATTATTAAGTCGTTAATTAGGATTATCACTGAAAGGTTAAAGCAACAGAATACTTGTTTGCTAATTTTGGTTTGTAATGAATCATCCTTGACTATGTTATATAATGTTGGTTAGTAGACGAATATCTTTATTTATGACATTTTATGCTCATGTTTAAAGATAAAGTATAATGATCATGTTCTTATTGAATTATGTAATATGAATGTATTAATCAGTTGTTGAAATTGGCAAACAGTTAATAATAACATAGATAATATTAACAGGAAGAAAATAAACATTCATAAGCGCAAAACATAATAAAAAAAATATAAAATTGTTTAGAGAACATGTCGGTTTCATAAGTAACAATGCATACGTTTAATGTACAATAAATTAATGGTTACTCAAATCCGACCTAAGACTTCTTTATATACGACATTTGAAGTGTAGTTGCAATAGTTGTCGTCTTTATCTAAACATAGAACCTTCAATCCTCGCTTGCTCTTGACTCTTGACATAGCGACGTACAGTTGACCGTGTGAGAATACAGGCTTCGGCAAAAACAAACCAACCTGTGACAAAGTCTGTCCTTGGCTTTTATTAATCGTCATACCAAAACAAACTTGAACTGGAAACTGCCTTCTATTCAATTTGAACGGCATCTTAGTCTCTGAAGGGCTAATAATCATACGTGGAATAGCGCAAATCTTACCAATTTGGCCACCAGATATAATCTTTGCTTCAATTACATTGACTCCCAGACGTTGTACTTGAAGCCTTGTTCCATTGCACAATCCTGCTTTTTGATCAATGTTTCGCATTAACATTACCGGAGTACCAACCTTTAGCTTTATTGCATGATGCGGAAGACCGGACATCCTTATGCCGTTAAGGAAATCTGTCGTGTATATAGAGTCATCAAAATTGGTATCTGCATCGTCCAAAGCAACAGAATCTGATGATTCGTAAATCGTCTCGTCTCCTTCCAGTAAATCAAGCATCCGGTCATTAATCCTATCAACCATTTCATGAGTTGGTGCAAGAATGGCCCTTTCTTGAAAGAAGTGAGGGTTCCATAGGTTTTGGAGCAGATTTGGGTATGTTTCACCTATAATTGATCCAACATGATCATCAGACTCTGGAATCAACATTGCATCTGGAAATACAACTGTCGCATGATCTTCATTCTTCCCACCAATTTTTCCATTACCATTGTCTAAAATCCAATCCGCAAATTCTTGTATTTCCTTTTTTTCAGATTCAGTAGATCCAGAGCTCAATCGCATGTTCACTGTCAACCTCATTACTTTGCAGTGTTCCCAAAGATAAGATGAGTTAACTGTTGCATGTACGACTTGATTACGGCTGGCATTAGGAATGACTGGAAGAATCTGTCTAAAATCACCACCAAACAAAACAACTTTTCCGCCAAAAACATGTTTAGATGGTTCTCCTTGGTCTGATCTGCAAATGTCTCGCAATGTCCTATCAAGTGCTTCATAGCAATATGACTGTATCATAGGAGCCTCATCCCATATTATGAGCTTTGCCTGGCGTATCAAATCAGCAAGGTCACTGTCACCAGCTATGTTGCACATTGAATCTTCGAGTATATTAATTGGTATTGCAAACCGAGAATGTGCTGTCCTTCTGCCTTCCAACAAAAGAGCTGCAATACCGCTTGACGCCACATTTAATACTATATCACCTTTTGAACATAAAAAAGCAGACATAGTTTTGTAAAGGTATGTCTTCCCCGTGCCACCGTATCCATATACAAAAAACATTCCACCTTTGTTTTTGTCAACCGCGTCCATAACAGTTGAATAAATACCCTTTTGTTCCGATGTCAAGCTACCGTACAATGTCTTGTGTTGCTCTTTTAATTCATCTTTATTGTACGCTGTCTCGTCATATATCAACCTGTTATAACCTTCCATCGTATATTCTTTATTCGGATATGGCATTTTCAAGAAAGACTTTAAACTCTTATTGTTACACAGTAGCATGTGTTCAATATAAGTTAGACATATATTGTATTTCTGAGTGTCTGAAAGCTGCAACTCTGCAATGTTAAATTACTAAAAGTTAATATACAAATGTGTTATATGTTATGCATCTACTTATTATCTACTCTTTTAAACTTGCAAGGGTAAAATTGCTTTTGAACTTTTAGTTGTAATGTCAAGAGTATATAAGTTGTCAATTGAGCATGTTACTGATCTAATAATATAATAACTTAATTAAAATGCAGGTGAGGATCACGGGAGTGTGCTTGAGACATGAGAATTCAGTTGGAGCAATTAAAAATATTCTATACAAAAAAGTTAATTTAATTGAATTCAGTTGGAGCAATTAAGCATTAAGCTGGAGCAAATTAAATTAAAAAGCATGTTAGGATTATGGTACTGATCTAATACGTAGTAAAATAATAACTTAATTTATTTGTGGGCTGCAAGTGTTGAGATATTTGTGTTTGAGCTGCATTAAGTTGTGCGTTACAGGTTCTGATGTCAAGTCTTGTATGGGTTGTCAATCTAATCAGTTTTGGTTAAGTTTGGTATTGCATGACGGCCTTTAAAATAGTTATGAGGGTGTTTGGCATTGTGAGTTAATCAAAAGTATGCTGCATATATCAGGTCTACTACAAGTATATAAGTGAGCATCTATTGAGGCTTATGCAATTGGCTTTCGCTGGTCCACCATGGTTATAATTAGCAAGTAACTGTTCTATATGTAGTTGCAATTAAAAAGTCCATTATGTAAGGTTGAACACAAATGTGTTATATGTTATGCATTTGCTTATATAAATATCAGGTGTTATATGCATATGTTTATGTGAAGTATATAAGGTGGTATAAATTAATATAACATACCAGGATTATTGTGCTTTATGCGCTCAACATTCTCCACGTCCGCAGCCAAAACATGCCAAGTTTTTTCCCATACGACCTCCGGCCGAGACATACTATCTGTCATGAGTAGCATGACAAAGAAAGATCTCAAATAATCGCCCATTCCCCATTGACTCGCTTCCAAAAGCCCATCAATGTACTCCTTGTCATCTTGCAAAAGACCGCGAGCATAACATGCATCTCTATATGTTGGATACTCCACATCATCATATGTTCTGATCTCTTCAAAACTACGCGCACCTCTCACCTTGTTTAGCAATACACGTAAGTAAAAATATTCACCCCAAGAAGGCGGGACGTGATGAATCCTGCCTAAACTCTCACCTCTTTGTCTTAGAGTCCAAATTCTATTTTTCGCATTCCACACATAGAATTTAGGAATCTCAACATATAGCAATGTTTGTGCAAATGTATCAGTCTTGTTTAATTCCATCCACTGTAGAAACATGGTCTCGTTAACTGATGATTTTTCAAGTGTGTAATCAATGCTATCACTTTCATCAAATAAGACGGGTTGTTCATTCTTCAAATGAAATGGCAAACGTTCAACACTTGGAGTCCTATAGTGAATGTCAAATCCATAAATACGCCAAGCTGCTTCACAAGCCGAAAGATATCTACAATCATAGAAATCCTTAATTTCATCAATTTCTTCGCCATCTATAGCAGCAGTAACCCTGTCAGGACCTTTGTTGATATACTTGAACAAATACTTGATTGACCCAACCTGGTTGCACCATTCCACATTGATATGTGATTGGTACCGCTTAAGCAAGCCTGGGTTGTAAGGAACAACGAAACCGTTATGCAAATCTTTTCCACCTTTATTGATAGTATTTCCGTCATTTCTTCTCTTATATATTGCATAACCAGTGTCATCAATGACTGTCGTTTCGTTAAATTGCTTAGGAAAGCTCTTGGTACATTTGAAATCAACAGTGCAAGGGCAGCTTGGATTATCAACACCACATGGGCCATGCATCATGTGATCCGTAACAATCTGATACAAGTCAGGGTCCTCATCCTTATTTGGTATTTCCGCTGATATATACTTATCGATATTTGCTGTTGTGGTTATCTTATCTTCCGGTTTAAGCCATAGTAAGATGTGAGCGTGCGGTAGTCCTCTCTTTTGAAACTCAATCGTGTAAACAGCTGCAACGTTAAAAAATACATTATGTAATTAATCAATAAGATAATAAAGTAAAATATGTGAGACATAAAGTAAAGATGATGAAGATGTATACTGAAGTTACCTCCTTTAACACGTCCAAACGTCCGTCAATCTTTTAAATCATGCATAAGACAGTCCAGCTTAATTTTGAATACGCGTGTAATTACATCCGGTCTGTCCTCAGATTTCAAACCTCTCTTAGCCATAAAACGATTGATCTCAGGCCAATTAGGGTTGCATGTAAAGGTTATGAATAAGTCTGGATAGCCATAAAACTTGCAAATAGTCATTGCATCTAAATAGTTCTGCATCATATACCTGGGACTCCCGGTAAATGATGACGGCAACACCACTTTTCTGCCACGCAATTTAACCCCGGAATCAGGATTCTCTGCAAGTTTTGCAAGCTTAGCGTACGTTTCACTTCTAAGTTCCTTATTATTCTTTTTATTAAATGACATCCTTTCAGACTCAATCATTGTGTAACCATCTACAATAAATTGCTGAAATAGACGTCTTCCGTTTAGCATCATAGAGAATTCGTTTGGCCTTTCCTGTATGCGATAAGCAAACCACTCTTTCATTGTAACACGTGTTCCTTTGTTTTTTTCATCATAGTCCGTTATGCCGAAATGGAATATATTAGTGCGGTAACCATCCTCGGCATAAGGAAAAATCAAAGGGTATTGCATTGCGAGATAGGAGGGATGTAGTTCACTGATCCACTTAAGATCGCCATCTTGTCTATGTAGAATAATATCCCTTTTGTTTTTGGTTTCGTCAAAATCTCCAACTATTAACGCAGCCACCTCGGATGCAGTAGGTAGATTATAGTCTCTACCATCTCGCGTCCTTGTACCAATAAGCTTAAGCTTCAATCTTTGATCATCCTTTGTCCTGATACGTTCACCAGCCATACGAAACTCCTTGACCAACGGATTAATTGAATCAAGCATGTCACGTATATCTGTAGTTAGTTTCTGATCTAACTCATTTGTATTTGAAGACGTCGAAGGTCCATTGCTGTTAAAAAAAATTGTATAGTATTTGGTAAGTACATTTTGTTAATGAAAATACAAAGTGTATGTGTTAATGTAAAGAAAAAAAATATAGTTGTAATAAAAGTTGCACCTGACAGCTTGCATTATGTTCTTAATCTCGTTCTCAGTATCGAATATATAAAGTTGGGAAAACTTTGGCTCCTTTCCTTGCTTAGGCAAAAGAGTACCTGCCAAATGGTAATTCTCACCTTGTATTCGATAGCAATATGGACCACGTCCAACATTAACGGAAGTGTCTTGTTTAGCACCCATGGAAGTGAAGGCAAACATTGAGTTATAACGCCTGATATTATCTATGAATGACGCACTTTTAGGGTGTTGATTCGTAATAAGTTTTTTAAGCAACTCAGGTGGCTGTTTAACATCTTGACCCAACTTAACCTTGCCTCTACCGCAACATATTGAATACGATTTGGAACTGGTATTTGTTGCACCTCGGATAGCCTCGGCATGCCATACCAGTGCTCCACATGATTCACATGAAAATGTTGGATCTCCATGATCAATGTAATCTGGCATATATGAGTATCGATTATATGGCATTTAATTACACAAAATTACATACTTGAAGCGTTACAAATGAGTAATATTATTGAAAGTTATGGAGTTTGTATTGTTTACCTTTGGAAATTCCAACAAATGCGTGTCTTTGTCCAGTTTTATCAACATATTGCTAAGCATCAGTGAAGTTAATGCGACGTGCGGATTGCCTGGTAACCGTTTTGGATTTAAGCTTCTGAGAGTTATTTGTATGTAAAGACGTCTGGCAATGTGACGCATCATCCGGATTAGAAGTTGTTGAACCTGAGACATAACGTACCATTACATCCGTTTGATGTTTTAAAGTTTAAAACCAAAAATAATGACAATCTATAAAAATATTTAAAATGATACCTAAATTGAATTTGACGGGAGTATGGTTGCGAAACCTTGAACCATTATTGTTCCGTATAAATGTTTCTGTTAACATCTCTAGCATATAAGCAATGTAGATATAGAAAATAATTTTATCTTGATATGTATGGAGTGATTTTATGATTATTATCATAAGGTAAGTACCATTTGATGTTTTGTCGGTATTTGCAACACCACAAACCGAACCATTAACCAATGGAGGTAATGAGCCAAGAGTCGTAACATTCGAATGGGGTGTACCTGATGTAAGTAATATCGTCAAAAATTTAATATACATGTGTTATAATTTTCATATAAAATTAATGCAAAAAAGATAATTACATCTTGAAACCGAATGTCCCCCACGACGAATTGTTGAATCCATCGACATTCCAGAAACATCGCAAATAACTTTATGAGCTTGAGTTGATGCCGGGGATAATGGAGTACATGTTCTTTTTCCTAATACAAAAAAGATTTCCATATTTTTTATTAAAACTAAAAGTATTGAGTACGAATGCGTAAACATTAAATTGTGTTATAACATGTTTATGTTTAAAAGAACCCATTGGGATATATACCTTTAGATACAGTCTTTGTATTTTGAGTATACATAATTGGATGATTATGTATTGTAGATTTAGGAGGTAATGAGCCGAGAGGCGCACAATGTTGAAGTGGTGTACCTAATGAAAAAATAAATGGTATGAATATAACTAACACAAACTAAAATTTTCATAAGATATTTAATAAACTATAAATGAAGTAGGTGTTGAAATGTATGTTTTACTCGTACATCGTTTTGATAAGTCAATTGGTGTTGCAGAAACAGAACAAACAACTTTATGATGTTGACTTGAATCCGGAGATAATGTTGTAGATGTTCTTTTTCCTAATATACAAAATAACTTAGTGAGTATAAAAACAGTAATTACTTATAATGTAATTTCAAATTATTTATAAATACTTCATGATGAAAAGTAAACAATAAATTGAATACCTTTAGCTCTTGTTTCAATGTGGCCATTACTAAGTACTGAATTACGTGTTTGAATGCTTTTTTCTAACTGTCGTCCAACCGTTTGAACCGGAAGTGCATGTTGATGTGTTTGATTATCAATGTTATCGACTGAAGTTTGATCTGCAATTTAAATAACGAAACAAAATTCACTTATTGGATAATCAACTTAAATTTAATTTTTATCCAACAAATTATAAAACGTACTTATTCTAATTTCCTTCAATGGTAGTCTTGGTCTCCCTCTTTTGTTTTTGGAGTTGAGTAACTCATTACGCATACCTAACAAATCAAATAATAAATAAATATAAATGTATAATAAAAGATGAAAATTAAAAATGACTGGATTAGTATTTTATAAGTTAAAGATTTAAAAACTTGTTTACTTTCTGTCATTGGAACTTTTGTTGCCTTTCTTCCTGGTAATCTTTTGGACGAATCCACTAATGTTTAACCGGATACCGGAAATATTAACAAATCAACATATAAGACTTAAACATGCATATACAATCATAGAAAATTAAAAATATCATATTAAATGTATTTCATTCTTATGAATAACAAATAAAATACCTTTTGGTGCCGAAATTCCAACGTTTGGATCTCCATGATTAAGTTGATCTTGTTTATTTGGTATACTATCACCCATGGCTGCATACACTCTGAAAAATGTTTTGTGTTTCTGAGATGAGCAAGGAGTCGTATATATAATCACAAAATAATTCTAATTATGTAAAGGATATACTTGAGTTTATATGTGAAAGTTTGTTACGTTTTTAATTATGTATTTCAATTAATAAGAGTGATTTACGTATAATTGATTGTGTTAGATTTCATCATATTTTGAAAGTGGATAAAAAGATAGGATGCTATTATTGTTTAAATCATGTTAATTATGTAAAAGATATAAAATGATAGGATGCTATTATTGTTTTAATCATCATCATCAGTTTGAAGTTTAACAAAACAATTTTGATAGAAGAACAACAAATAAATATGAAATCGTATTCAATATTATTCCAATCCATAAAAAGAGAAACAGCATCAACATTGTTTAACAAATAAGATAAAAAGTGAAAACATTGTTTAACAAATACCATCTCCATGGCTTTCACAAAAATAACAATTCTTTCATGAAGGATAAATACATGTAATCCTTCATTAATTATTAAAACAAACAACCTTGTTTATTGCAAATACTAATTGAAAACATAAAGCAGACAAAAGATAAACCATGGAGTGTCGAATGAGATTTTAATCCTCAGGTTCAATCTTGACTTGAACCAGCTCTTGATTGTATTTGCCTGCTTCATCCTCGGGTTCACTGTCAATATCATCAAGATCAACAACCACACGTCTCTTTTTGTCTGCACTACCTGATGAATCCAAATCAGGTGACTCCAAATCAACCACACGGCTCTTCTTTGAACCAGAACCTGATGAACTTCCAGCTGATTGCAATGTTCCAGAAGGTGACTGCATATCCAACACACGGTTAACACTTGGATCACCCATGCTTATCTTCTTGATAAGAGTAGCAGGTGTGTTGAACTCCTGAGTTGGAACCTAATAAACAAAGATGTATACTCAATTGTAAATTGGGATAAAAATCTATAATTGTTTAAATAAATTAAAATGATATATATAAAAGATTACCTCATCAGGCACATCTTCCGTGATTTCTTCTTCAAAAAAGTCTTTTTTAAAATGGTTGATGAACTCATCATTTTCCGAAAACGCATCACAACGGTAGGTGTGATTGTTATAGTTAACGTTGTACTCGGAAAAGTATATCTTAAATAGAATTTTTTTTCCAACTAATGCATCCAACTCTTGTGGCCAGTACTCATCAGGGTCCATTCCGTGTTGTTCCATCAATGCCCACGCAGTATGGCCTGAAATCTTGCAAAAGTTGTTGTTAAAGAACACCACCGGCGCAGAGCCGGTCTCATCAATTAGCCTTACAATCACCTTAAACCTGTATTCAGAGTGTATGAAATATATGAAATAGTTTGTAAATTACGGAAATGAGTTAACCTTAAGTTCAATGAATGATATAGATTTTTTGAAAATCAATACTTTATGATTGTTACCTGGATGCAACTTGCACACTGCCATGATCCTCACAAACAAATGCAGGCTTTTTATTCCTTCCCTCAACAATGTCAACCCTTTTGTTACACTGTTTACATGCTGTATAAGCCCAGCCATGCTCCCTATGGAGTCTATGAATTGTTGCGTACACTATACAGTGAGAATCCTACAGTTTAAAAATAATAATGCGTTTAAAATAATATCGCAATAAAAGATAATTATCATTATCATACTTTATGGGATTTATGGTAAGAAACTTACCGGATCACAATCACGAATGCCACCTATCATCTTTTTCACACTCCCGTGAAAAAACTCAGCAACAGTCACCAACTTCTGTTCGGGTGCGAAAAGTTCAATCTTAACCTGGTTGGCATCATAGCCATCACGCTGTTGAACCCTAAAATACAAAATACAAATAATAAATATATAAGTAATGTCACTAAACATGTTAATTTATAAAGAAGTGTAATATTGAACAATATAATCAAATCACATAGAAACCTTGTTCTGAATTCCACAATTTCAGGTATGTCCTGGTTTATATATATCTTTGTGCCAAACAGGGCATTGTGAACGGCGGCATCCCCTGAAAAAGTATATTGAACAATATAAAATAACATATAGTAAGTAAATAATTGGTGTTTAATAAATCATAAAATTAATAATAATAATATGAAAACATTGCAATTACCATCCCAATACTTGACCTTCCCAAGCTGAAGTATAACAACACAATGTCCAATTGAATCTCGCTTGCTTGCATACTGATCCCACATGGTCGCCCATGCATCCCAGAATGTAAGGTTCAACGGTTCACCCCTGTATAATGAAATAGATCACATATTAATGAAATTGACTTTATAAACATCACATGGTTAAAATGTATAAATAAAGAATTAGTCTAAAAATACTCACTCAGCGTTCTCAACAACAATTGTACGACGTATTTTTTTGCCTGCAGCGGACATGACAGGAACAATGTCCCCAATACCGATCACCGAACCAATTAAATCTGTTCAATTTATTATGTTTGTTCAATATAAGTTACATGATTAATAGTCTAAAAATATAGATATCAAATAATTATTAAAGTACATACCAACGGCATCATTATCATAATATTGGTGATTCACCGGATCGTGCAAATGGTTGAATGGTTCAAAAATGAACCCATGAGTGTTGTTGTCAAAAGGTTCCACTCGAGTGACAGTGGTATTTTTGTAGAAACTAATTTTATACCTATGAGGCAACAATGGTAGTTTGCCTCCATTCTCAGCTATTCCAAAATTGGAAATGATGTAGCACTTCCCTTCCTCAAAAAGAGGTTCGAAGCGGAACATAAATTCTTTTTTGATGTACACCTGTATCCTTGAATTCTGCAAAACAATACATTTTATAAAGTAAACAGATGGAAACAAAATAGAAAACAAAATAATATATTGTAGCTTAAATATAATTTAGGTAAATGATAGGTGCTATATAATGGTGAATTTTTGCAATTGAATGATGGATATATTGTCAAATGCTCTGTTCTTGATGGAACAAAGTTTACTTTTGTCATATACATAAGCTACTATTGGCCGTTATAAGAGAATATGTAAGATATCATACCTGGGCATCTTGCAAGACAAGATCCAGGCTGTATGGATCATGAGCAGCATTCAACCTATGCGAATGAAATACAGATATGCACCTAGCTTGAACAGATATGTCATCCAACATAGGATCCACATCTTTGATAGGGGTGATCTTTTTATCCTTTACATTTCCTGATATACAATAAATAAATACCATAAATTAACATATTTTATGAATAACAAAATAAAGTTCATGTATGAAGAGAACTGCAAAAAATCAATATAATTGCAATAATTTCTAAAAAAATATAAAACATTGTTATTCATTTGACTGACAAACCTCCTGATCCACCAGAACATCCAGCACCCTTTGAACCTCCAAATCCTCCATAACCTCCAGTACCTCCAAAACCTCCATTTTTTTTGAAACTGCTACCTAGACCAGTTGGTGACTTTTGGTAGCCCATGTTACCATTTCTTTTGCCTGAAAACTTATTAAACATGATGCAATTGATTTTCGTAGTTATTATTGATTATGTGGTATGAGGATAATGAATGGGTAGACTGATTAGGCGAGTTATTTATACTGTGAAGGTAGGGTTTTGAAATGCCAAAATCACTATGATTTCGGGGTAATATTGATATTTGAAAATCGTCCATGATTTTGTTGATACGATTTTCAAAACAAACAACAATCATAGTGATTTACGGGATATTTATGGGATGTTTTCTAAATTTTGTTGAATGTTATGGAATGTGCATTTCAGTTTCAACTAATCCCGGTGTCAAAGTGAGAGAATCACGGGGTTATCATTATTGATTAAAACCAAAAACCTTCCTAATTATAATGAAAATAATTTGTGATGAATTTGTTAATAACTTCAAAATAAAACTTTGCAAAATAAAAAATGTAATGAAAATAATTGAAAAAAAAATCTATAAAATTGTTCATATGATTTACCCTAACCTGAGAGTGAAGAGTGGATGAAATGAATGTGTTTTTTGTTTTTTTGATTAGATCCGTATTATGGTTTTATGTTTGTGTTTTGGAAAGTGGATGAATTGATAGGATGTTAATATTGTTTTGTAGAGTTTAAACCAAAAGAGCAAGTTGCTCTGTTGGTTGGGCGCATGTGGAATTACTCAACATGCTCGGGTTCGAATCCCACTTGTGACTCATTTTTTTGATATAGCTACGAAATGTAGCTGCCACGTGGAGCTGCCAAGTAGGACAAAAGGTGATGACTGGGCATATGACTCATATTATCCAGTCAGCACTCTGTTGGGTACAACTTGTACAGCATCATGTGCAAGTCGAAACTTGTCTCATATATATGTAAAGATATATGTTTTATATTTATTAAATGTATAATATGCTTCACGAAATAATTATTTAACGATTGTTAGTTTACCGTTGGACGCAATAACTAACGAATATACGTTAAATATAAAAGAGAGGGACTTGGATGTCGGAAAACGAAACTCCCGGACCTCCCTCCAAAGTGGCCAGTTATGGAAAAATCTTGGAGGGGTGTTATGTGTCGGTTTTGGCTAACTAAAGGAGGTGAATAACAATGGCTTGTTGGACAAGTTGGGGTGCTATATAAATACCCCTTGGCCTCATTGTTTATATACGACACAAGCAAGACCATAAACACCCTACGTTAAAATATTGTTTTCTTTACCCTTTGTCCAACCATTCGGTATAGAGCAATTAGTATTGGTTTGACTATTTAAACGTATAAGGCTAACAACACAAGAATATTATTCTTGTTTTAGTCTTTTGTATTTCTCTTTTTGTACACATCGAACGTATACCACTTTGGTATTCGATCGTGTTTAAGCTACAACAAGAACACAAGTTTGCTAGGTTGTAAACGTGAAACAAGGACTAGCATCCTAACGTGCTTCGTTTGACGTGTAGTGTGTGCATTCGTTAGAGGTGATTGTTCTAATCACTAAGTTTCATTTGTTATTGCTTCGAGGGTTAGTTTTTCTTGTTTCCTTTTTACCTTAATTTATTTATTTTATTTTTTTTGGTAAAGGGAGTTACCCCGGTAAGTATATAACCAAAAAATAATGTTAAGTACAAATAAAATGTGGCAGAGGTACCACATTAACCTCAAGCAAAAGCTTGATAACCTTAATTTATTTATTATATGTGTTAATCATAATTGCTAAACTAGATCCATTATCCGCTGCATACTCGTAGTGTTAATGGTTAACATGCTATATAAATCCCAACACTTTCTCTATTTGATATTGCCAGTCATGTGTGAATTTCGTGGTTGTTTTCGATAACTAATATATAAACGGGGAGGGTTAATGTGAGAGATTTCTTAAAGTTATAAAAATGAGAACTAATATAGACCGTTAGATCAATTGATTGGTCTTAGATGAGATTAAAATTAAATGATTGTCATTATAGTCAGTAAATAGAGTTTTCAAGGGTATTTTAGAGAATTCAAATGTAAAAATGTTTTCACATTTTTTGAATTAATTTTTTGTACATTTTATTTTCACCATTACACCAATTTAATTTATACATGATACATCAGATTCTAGTTTTTCACTTATACATAACCAATTTAATTTATTATCGCTATTACACCAATTTAATTTATAAATGGTACATAACCATTAATTTATAACACTTATATTATAACAATAAATTTACAACTCTTAAACTATAACAAATGATACAAACTAGTACTCGACCATATAAAAAAACTGCAACCCAACTCGTATTCAATCATACAAACTGGTACAAAACTTGTAGTGTTCCTAGTGTGTACACGAGACTATCTGATACCCAACCACGAGAATGTATCAACTGCTACAAAACTCGAAATCAAGAAACCATTTTGATTTTGATACATAACCACGGGAATGTATCTCCTGCTACAAAACTCGAAATCAAGAAACCATTTTGATTTTGATACACAACCACAGGAATGTATCTCCTGCTACAAAACTCCCATATCCTCTTGACAAGAACAACAAATACGCTGTCCACCAAAAAAAACGCAGATCTGTTCGAGAGCCAAATAGACCAACAACTGTTACACAAGTACACCTTTATACGAGACCCAAATACTAAACCAAACACAAAATCCAAATACACCTTCACATGAAGTTCTTGTTCCGGCTACATCTCTTCCAAAATAACCTAACTGTTACACAAATCGGTTCATGAAAACATGTATCAAAAAGCTGGCAGACTTGAATGGCGTGTACAACAACGGTTCTTAAAATTTAGTGTGTCAATATTGAAACCAAACAACAGGGCAGATTCGTGTATCAACAACAGGGCAGATTCGCGATACAACAACATAAACCGATGTTTGATACATAAACAAATCCGTGTATCAAGAACAGATCGAAACCGAAACAAAAGGGCAACTTCATAAACAGATCTGTGTACCAAAAACAGATCGAGAAGAATATGTGATACATAAACAGAGCCATCGTGCGTGTGTTCTGAGAAGAAGATTGTAGATGGAGCACAGGCCGATCGATGGTGGCGGATTAAAGAAGCAAGTTACATCGCGTCAGATCCAGAAGGTTACCTCGCTTGTCGTTTGTGATTGAACGTGGCCATCTTTTGCCATTGATTGGTTGCCGGAATTCCATCCAACTAAGAGAAAAATGTGGAGTATAGTGGTTGGCATGGAGAAGAAAATGGTGGAGGCGTTTTTTTTATTTGTTGTTTGTGTGAAGAGAAAATGAGGGGATGATATTTATTAAGGTTAAAAAGGATAAGAGAGTGTTAAATACCAAGGATACCCCTAATTACATTCTTATTATTAGTTATCATATTTCTTTTTTTTTTTTATAAATTAAGTGACACTTGTCATATTTTTATTGGGTTCTCATTTTAAGAATTTTAAAAAAGTTCTCATTTGATCTCAATTCTAAGTTACTATATGCAATAAATATTTTATATAGGCAAAAATCTTGTCCGAGTATTTAAACAACTCTATTCATGCTTGCAAAAACAATGTAATTATATATTTTCTAGAGTAAAATACATAGTTCGTTCCTAAAATTGTATCAAAATGGCATGGTTAGTTCAAAATTCAAAATATCATCAGGCTTGCGGTCCACTGGGTAAGGCTTATTCAGTTAAGCGTGCCCGGATGAGAATAGTACCGGTATAGGTGACCTACCGGGAAATCCTCACTTGTGGACCACAAGCTCTGTTGATATTAGGCAATGAAGAGGAGAGTCTGTAAGCCAATAGTTGCGCAGGTTCGAATCCGAGCCGGCCCCGGTTTTCATCCGGCCTTTACTCCAGCGAATTATACTCGTGTGGAGGCGGTACAGTTTCCAGGCGGACGCCGTTAAAAATCCCCACTACGCCAGCATAGACCCGGTTAAGACAACATAGTCTGGGTATGTGGAGGATGAGGGCCTGCCGAGGTGGCGGGTGCGACTCTAATCCAAAAAATGAAAGTCACCGTTCAAAAAAAAAGTTCAAAATTCGAAATATATACATCAGACATCCCAACATCTACATTTTGCTTCTCCGATGGTCCATTTGACTAACGTTTGTTAGTGAATGCATGTTACACTACTCACGTGCCTTTCACGTGAGGGTAAAATCATTATTTTCTTCTTTTGGGCCCACCTGTATCTCATCATCTTCCTCACAAAATTTACAAAACCGGTAACTCATAATTCAATCCAAACACCTCTCCTTTATTTACAACAAACTCATCATAATCAAGCACATTCTTCCACTAAACCCGACATCTCAAACTCACTTCCTAACAACTTATCGTAAACCCATTCAGATCCACTTTCAAATTATCATTTCATCAGGTAACCAAGAAACCCCTAATTCACCCTAATTCATCAAATTCATCAAAATTGAACACATTTATCCTTTAACGCGTCATACTTGCCCTATTATTATTGGAGATGAATATTAAGGACATGATTCAAAGTTAATATGCATTAACTCGTTATTAAAGATTGTGAAAAACGTAGAAGGAGTGAATACGTTTTTGTTTAAAAACATAAATCTTTCGTATCAAATAATCGATCAAATGTGACGTAATATGAAAAGTGACAACAATAATTATACTACAATAAATATAGTAGAGAGAAAAAATAAAACATGTCACCTCAACACAAACATTGCAAACTTGTGGTTCTGAAGTGACCTTTGATGTAACACTTACAGGTTTAATTTGTAGTCATTGAGAGAAAAAAAAAGGTTTATCGGTTACAAACGAAAATTATAAAAGTTTGAGGGGGAAACAATGTTCAAACTATTAATTTTATGATATATGTTTGATATGTGTTAAATTACACATATCTTTTACCTTAGAAAACGGACCAAATAGACTAAAAACTAACCAAATATGCCAAATATGTTGTGTTTTTGTGTTTTTAATGTACAGGTACGGATATTGAAGAAACGGACAAAAATGATGATAAAATGGACAAAACCGAGTACGAGATTGAAAAATCGTCAAAAAGCCGAAGCCGGGAAAGGAATTTACGAGTTTGGATCACATTTGCACTCAAGTTGTCAAAAGTCAACCTCCAAGAATATCAAAATGTCACAAATGATCCTTGGAGATAATTCTCAAATTTGGCAAGATTGGTCCTTGAATTTTCAGATTTTACAAAAGTGGTCCTTGAACTTTAATACAATTCCATGACAAATCCTAAGTTACTATACTGGACTCAACTCAAATAAATTCCTAAACCCACCAAGCAAGTCCACTAAACCCTTAGCCCATACCCCGTTTTTTATTTAACAAACTAGGTTAAAAAAACAAAAGTCAACACACATCTACTTTTACCCGCCATTATCCAAAAGCTAAGCTTTTCCCCCTACTTTTCCTCCCATGCTTAACATCAGTCACATGTTGCCATCCACGCTGGCAATCCTAGCTAAATTTGGCGCCAAAAATGTAATTAATGGCTGAGATGATTCAAGATGAATCCAAAGGTCCAGAAGTAATCACAAGAAGCACACAAGATAGAGGAGAAACCCTAATTCTAATAGTATAAATAGGACACTTGTAAAGCCCTTGAGGGCTAGTTAGTTAGTTAGTTAGTTAGAATTAGATAGTAGGTCATAGTGTAAATTAGGAGTAGTGTAATTTAGCTAAATTTAGATAAGCTTGCTTAATTTCGGATCATTGTAACTCTAATTTTAGTTTTAATCTCTCTATTCTGTCGAATCCAGCTTATACAAGATCTTTTTAGCTTAATGTAAGTTTCCCTTTTATTTATTCTGTGTTAAGTTCAAAAAGTCAAAATTAGTCAACGCCCAGTCAAACTGCTTATTAGATTATTGTTAGTGCTTATTGGTGCCTTGTGTGCTTATATTGGTTTACTTTCCTTTCATGTTCTTGTTTACTGCCCTTACTGAGTTTTTAGATCATTAGAGTTCATTTTTTACCTTAAAATCTCAAAAACAATCATAAAATGCTTAAAACTAATGTAGCTTGATTTAGAGCTTAATCTCTGTTGAAACTTGCTTTTTAGGCCTTAATTCAATTTAGTTAAAGTTTGTCTTCTCAAGTTTTAGTTTAGAACAATCTGCTTTAATGTAAAATCCAAAACAGCCCACCATAAGGACTGTTTGGAACAGGGTCAAAACGGGTCATAATGAAATTACCACTGTTCATTGGCACTTTGCTTAGGTTTGAATTAGATTATTTTAGCCTAGATAAGTAATTTTAAGTTTATGATAAGCTATTTTTAAGGTATCCATAGGTAGTGAGCTTTGGCTTGATTTGAGGAACATTCTTATCAGAATAAGCTATAAGCTGTGTTGATTCCAGCTTTTGGCATTTCTGAGCCCATTTTAGTCCATATAGTTCATATTCAGTTGTGATTAAATCCCTTGTAGCCTTGGGTCAAAATTTTCCAAAACAGTCCAAGTCAGACCATAGCAGACTGCATGTTTTGATTTTGTCGATTTTCAGCCCATATTTTCCATTTTTCATTTCTTCATTTTAAGTCCTTTTAATCTCAAATTTGGTACTGATAATCTTGGGTTGCTAGTGCACTTAATCCACATTTTTTAGAATTTTTCTATTAGCTTTTTAATAGTTTTTTATCAGCTGCAAATTCTGCATTTTTTTCATAATTGTGTCTCAGATCAGCTTATGTTTTTTATTTTTCATTTCTTCATTATAAGCCCAATTAAGCTAAAAAAATTTTACAATTACTATTGGGAAGCTTATCTAGTTGTTACATATTTTTCTGAATTTTTTAGAATAGCTTTTCATAGCTTATCTGTGGTTTAAAGTAGCTACTTTTTGCCCTGCACCTTAGCACATCAGCAGCCTCATATGGCTTTTTGAGCTTATTCTTAGCTTATTGCTTTTGATCATTTCTTATTCTTAGATTATTGGTTAATCTAGATTGTGCTTAGTTAGATTTAGCTTTTTCAGTTTTAATTTAGCTTAAAATTCCATTTGCTTTTTCCTTAGCTTTTCTTGCCTTTGCCTACTATTCTGTCTCACCAACTGCTTATTAGTTTAGTTTAAGCTTTCTGAGATTAGTTTTCCATTTAGATTAAGTTAGCATAATTTAGCTTATGTCAATTTCTAGATTAGCTTTTTGATTTTTTTTAGCTATTGGCCTTTTTCTTGTCTTTTCTTTATAACTTACTGTCCTCAGTTCTTTAGCTTATTCCTATAGCTTATTTGTGTGCTTATTTTAGTTTAAAAACTCAAAATCTCATTATTCTCACCATTCAATCCACACAATCACAAACCGAATCACAAATTCCATTCAATCCTTCGTTGGGGATAACGACTCGGGTTTACATATTGCCTTTGTAAATCCTAGGAGAAAAATACATACGTATTGATTCTTTTGAATCAATTTTTGGCGCCGCTGCCGAGGATGGCTTGAAGTGAATTTTTGATTCCCGTTTTGTCGATTCATGTTTTGAAGACCCTTCCCCGTGAAGTTATCGTTTTATCTCGTAAATATTTTTTTATAAAAACCCAAAAAGATTTTCTTTTCAAATTTATTTTCCTTTTTCCCTTTGTGTTTTTCAAAATATTTCTAAATTATAAAAATCCAACAATAATCTTCTCGTTCCTCTTATCCGTTTAATTCTTTTTATGTCTTCATCTTACCATTATGGTTGTGAATGGTGTGGGGGACCCCCAAATGGTGGAAATTGCCCCGGTTGTAGCATTGTAAATTCGAGAAACGGGTTTGTCTATGACCAAAATCCCTACAATGAAACAACCAATTTCCTTAACCAACCCCCACACCACGAGATGGAAACATATTATTGTGAATATTGTGGAGGTCCGCACCAAGGTTTTGAATGTCAAACAGGGAACACGCTTGTCCATGAGCAAGTTCCGTGTAACAATCAAAATTTTGGTTATGACCAATATCCACATACTTCACTGAATCAATCACATGGTTGTGAGTACTGTGGAGGTCCGCATTATAACTCCGATTGTCAAACGAGGAACCCGCTTGTCTATGAGCATGGCCCTTGTAACAATTATGATTATTCTTATCAACCTCCACAGTACCAAATGACTCAAACACAACCTCAGCCACTTCCTCAAGAACTTCTCCATGTTCTTGATTTAATAAAAGAAGTTAAGGATTT